>CAUYPK010134614.1:0-18951 GCA_963574355.1 Loris lydekkerianus
CCGGCTGGGTTTTTCCATTTTTTTCATGAGTCGGGGTCTCACTGTCGCTCAGGCGAGTTTCGAACTCCTGAGCTCAAGCGATTCTCCCTCCTCAGCCTCCCACAGTGCTGGGATTACAGGCGTGAGCCACCGCGCCCGGCAAGGGAGATTGTTGATTAAATTACTAGATGTGGACATACAAAATATAAAACTGCAAATATCAAGGGCTTCTTGTTCTGTTAATTTGAGTTTATATTTATATTGAATACTTGGCTGAAGTATTATGTGATTTTTATGTTTGTTTTTTATGACTCGAGCATATACATAAGTGCTTATCTTTGTCTTAAGTTTTTCCAAGAAGACATAATAAAATTATTCCTCTTTCTATTCTATTACATATTTTCATGACTTTTTAGAAGTCATTCTTTGTATTAAATAATTCTGATAATTGAATGTCTGTACCAACTAGAAAATTCAGGACACATGGTAATTTGGTGGCCCCTTAAGTGTTCAGTCTCTTCTAAGGATCAGGAGCAAGCCAAAAGCTATTTTTCCAAAAGAGGGTATTACCTGTGAAGATGCCAAGTATGTGTGCCAAAACCCTAATGGTCTCCATTGTGATCCATCCATGAAAGTCTGCCAAAGACCCGAAACCGTGTCCTATCGGCCACTGCTATATTGGGCATAATCAGATCTTCTGGATCGTTTGGCTCAAGCAGAACAGCTTGTATGGAAGTGTGGAACTTCTGTAGATCCTTTTCATGTTCTGGGCCTCACTCAAAATAATTGCGCTTTCAGATCAGTAGGGCAGAGTGACACACCCAATTGAGGCCGCCTCCACACTTGAAAGCAGCCCTCTTTTCTATATCTATTTTGGCTGTAGTAGGGGTCAGATGCAACAGATTAACCCTTGTCCTAGAAGGGATATTTTGATATGCCTTCCACAATTGGCAATGAGGAAGTTTCAACTATTTTAGAATAATAATATTTAAAAGATGGATATGGGATAAGATACTAGCAATTAGGATGGAGTAATAGGATTTTATTTAACCTAAATCTAGATTAAAGCATTAGACATAATTATCAAACTTCTAGTACCGAACTATTATACCATCTTAAAAAATATTTTGGTTTTAAGGTTACTTTTAATTTAATAAATATGGCATTAAAAATTCCAGCTTACATCTTTACCAGAGAATTAAGATCCAATTGCTGTACAAAGCCTTTGTGACTATTAATGTTTTTGATAGTTTTACAATGCAAAATTTATTAATTTAAAGTAATTTATAAAAATTTATCTTATGATAATTTCAGTCAAAATCTCAGCAAAATACATGTATTCTGGAGGATTTGGTTTCAAATGAGACTGTCCAGATGAGAGCACAGTAGTGTTTTAGAGACTTTCAGATGTAAAGCAGGCTGGCTATGGCCTTAGACAGGCTGATGTTTCTGTTTCTTATGGCAATCATTGACTACTTGGAAGTAGGGTGATTTTATTTAGTTTATTTTTTTCAACTTGATGTTTTTCTTTACTAGATATAAGGAAATTCAAAGCTTCCTGTGAAGCGAGTTCACTGGGCACTTGTTACTAACTTGTCTGAGCTTGATGAGACTGAACACCCAAATGCAAGTAAATGACACGGGGTAATTACTCACAGATTGGCAGCAAGGGACACGAGAAGTCTAAAATTCATTGTAAGTCAGGCTCTCTCTTTTTTTTTTTTTTGTCAGGCTCTCAAGGTTCAAGAAAACATCCTGAGGTAGGTCTAGTGTCACCTGTTCATGTCCATACCACACCACAGTAAAGGTACCCACAGAATCACCCTGTCCTGAGTTTTATACCCTGAGGTAACATAGCTCTGGGCTAAAGAAGTAAAGAACATGCTGCTGGGAGGGGGCCTGAAATAGAGCCCAAGCTCTCTGTCCAGCTTCCCCTGACTCCGAGATGTTGCATTCTTAGCACATCTAAAGTTTTTCTTGAGAACTGCCAGCAAGAATGGGAGGAGTCTTGCATGGGACCAAGGTGACCCTGACGCCTGCCCTGTGCTTTCCTTCCTGAAAGAAAGTACATAACTGTGCACATATGTCCCCCACATAACCTCCTGGGGAAAGGACACTGTATGCTCTATAGGTTTCAAGAAATCTGGAATAGCAAGATAGGCAGAAAAGCAAAAATATCAAAAAAATTATAAATCATGAAGTCATTGTTTTAGAGGCAGCTGCACTGCGTTTGTGCGGGCTGTATTAGCCCTAGGCTTCTGTAATGGCAGTTTGCTGTGGGATATGCTCTTTCCTCTACGATCACCCACTGAAAACAAAAAATCATGACCTTCAAGCCTTATCTTTGGCATTTCTCAGCTTAGAAACAGAAACAGGTACATGTGCTGGAAGGTTGGATATCACTCCTAACCCCTCCCTTGGTCATCTTCTCTTAAAGAACAAATCCACCAAGCAGCATTTTTATGTATTAATTTATTTTTTATCTCTTTATTATCACATTGATTAATTTCTCTCTCGTGATTCCTACTTCAGTTCCCTTGGGCTGTACAATTTTTTGTTTTAATTACCAGTAGCGGCTTCTCCAAATGGTCACTATTTCCCAGTAGTACAAGTAGATACAGCTGGGAGGGAAACTTGGTCTCGCCGCTAACTTACTCTACTCCTTCAAAGCCCTCTCTTCTCTTAGAACTGACAGCAAAATCCTCACAGTGGCAAAAACCCCTTTCCAGGTTGTAGCATTTGGGTAAAAGAGTAAAAAAACAACCTTTAATTACAATTTACATGACAATTTTCAATATTTCTGAAGAATGTAAGAAAATTTGATTCAGAAAACTAAACAGTGTTCTCTGTTGAAAATAATCTGCTTATTATTAGCCGTAGCAAGAGGAAATAGATCATGCTCAATGGTTGGAAGCACAAAATTAAAATTGCAAATAGACAAAAATGAAGCAAAATAAAATTAATAATCACATTTTCATTAGCAATTTAAAGCTACAAATATCTTTAATCATGAGATGTAATGTTTTTATATATTGTGCACGTAATGTAGTATAAGAAATAAAATGCTAATTAAAGGGGAACATATGTTCTCTGTTTCACAAAATAAAGCCTTCTAAAAAAGAATTATAGTTTATTTTTAAGCCATGAATAACAAACTTTTTATTTCAACATGTGGTTAAAATTGGTTTTATTAAAAGGCAGATTAGCTATTAATATTAATAAAATATAAGTAATTTGTATGCACATGCATTTTATTTTTTAACATTTTAATTATAAGTAGTATAATTAAGAATGCATTGATAATAGTATTTGATGTAAATCGGCGATGACCTTATAAGATTTAAAAATTATGTGTCAATATTCTCTTTTATTTGCCAATTATAAGAAATGTAGAAAATAAAAACAAAAACAATCTGCTGGATCAATGTCACCTATTTATTTTCAAACATTGTGCATACATGTGGCCCAAATCTCTACTGCTAATCACAGAATTGGGAAAAATTCCATGTTATAAAATTTGCTATGGAAATATTTGTGTTAGTTTTGAAGAGAACATCATAGATAGGATGATGATAGGAAATATAGCCCAATATTAACTGTAGTCCTTCAAAAGCTTGTTCCTAGCCACTTTACATATATATCCTGTATATATCTTGATGGAGGGGGGTGTTAAAAATTACTAGCACTCTGAGGGGAAAAGTGAGCACATGTATACGTGTGTGTATATGTGTGTTTGTGTGTGTGTTGAGTGAGGAGTATAAAATAGAAGGTTTAAGGGATGAGAGCAATCTGTAATCCAGGAATTTATTTGTCCTTTTATTATGAAGCGCATTGTCAGCACATAAACAATTATCAGATATACAACTGAACGAGTGTCTGGAATCTTCCGTGATGGTATTCTTCCAAGGACTCCTGTCCATTAAGAATGTGACAATTGTAATCTCTCAGTCATGTCTAAAGTTCTGCTGGAAAAGTCTGGGGACAGCAGCAGACCCTCCTAAAATTGCTCAGCTTGGAACTCTCATTAAATCAAACGAATAACTTATTCTCTGAACTACATCCATTCTTCTATTTCTATCCAAAAATATAACAGTATTTCATTGTTCTTAATATATTGAGAACTTAAATCTCAGAATTCTCCCAGGTTGCATTTCTGACTTGCAATAAGAAATCAGAGGAGTCATTTACTCTTCTATGAACTTCCAACACACTATTTGTCAGGAGGAGGAGCATTTATCTGTCTTCTCCCGGTACTTGGTTTAATTTATACTGGTACAGAACTTTTCACTTTATATCATATTTCATGAATTACTCTAAGCCTTTATTTCATCTTCATGTACTTGCTGCCAATTGCTTTCCTTGTTTTATTTCACAGTAATATTTCTAAGATCACTGCCTCTGTGATCTCTAAAGAAAGAGCACTCAGGACTATAGAACAATAGA
Organism: Loris lydekkerianus; assembly: GCA_963574355.1. Lineage (NCBI taxonomy): Eukaryota > Metazoa > Chordata > Mammalia > Primates > Lorisidae > Loris > Loris lydekkerianus. Next base: position 4,423 of record CAUYPK010134614.1, read on the forward strand.
TTTCCTTCTCTTGTTTTGCTTATACAGTAAACAAATGTGAATTGAATGTGCATATTTAAACAACATTTATTATAACATCTTGGCTAACTCTAAGCCTTATATAGGAGAAGACAAAGGTTATATTCTGATTTTTGTTATATAACTAGGTTTAAATACGAGTGACATCCCTGATAATCTTAGATTTTTTTTTTTTAGGGGGGGGCAAACTTCAAAGAGTAAAACCTCATAATATTATGCTACTAGAGGTTAAGGCATTTTAAACATCCCTAATTGTATATATACAGCATATACCTTTATTACTTAATTTTTTTTTGCATTCAACTTTATTTTTAAATTTTTATTATATACTGAGAAATTATCATTGTATATCTTTTTGGGGAAAAAAAATGCTACAGTTTTTAATATAATGTGGAGTCATTAAATCCAGTGTATTAACCTATTTATCACCTCAAGTATTTGACATTTTTTGTGATAAGAACATTTGAGATTTATACTCTTAGAGATATTGAAAATTAAAGGACTCAATTAGTAGCTATATTCATCATGCTGTAAAACAGAATATTTAACAAGCTGCAAGTTATTGCAACTTGGAACACTACTAGTATCTCAGAATTTGGAAAATAGGTTCAAAGCAATATATGTTTGTGAGCTAGGAAAATCATACAATTACACACATAGAATGCTGAACTTCATTTTACCTCAGATTGTAAAAGTATATGTAAAAATTTCCCTGCTAGCACAAAGACATGTCTGTGTACTGTTTCTGCTACAGGGCTACAAGAATAGTTTATTAACAAGGTAAGAAGATCATGTTTACTCTTAATTAACGCTAAAGGTAGACCCTAAATCACAGAATGCTTGCCTTTCTCTCATTGCCTTTATTAAAGTTAAGCCTTTTCACGAAAAATTTACAATTAAAAAATTAGGGAGTGATGTATGTATCAGGAGTTTGTTATAGCATATATTATTTTAATGATAAAAATTGTTATTTTTAAAGAAAGATAGGAGTAATAATATAATTGTTATTTTTAAAGAAGGATAATAGCAATAATATGATGAAACAATGTTTTCAAAATAGATGATGTGTTTGTCTAGTATAAATTTTGAAGAACAATTAGCAAATTAAACTGAAGCATATTAGACTGACTTCTAGTATCTGATTTAATATCACAGGCTAAAAATTTCTAAAAAGTTATAAAAAGCATATTCTTAACTAGGACAGAGTTATATAAAAGAGTAAAAAAAAATGTGTAATAGCAACAAATAATTTCTATACTAAACTATAAATTATAAGTAGAAAAATGTTATCAAGTATCATCAAGTTAAACCACAAAGCGGATTTTATCAAAAAGGTTGACAATATAATAGCAAAAAAATAGTATAATGAAAAATGGATGTAAATATACTGTTAGCGAATGACAGGACAGATACAATGAATGATAACTTTAGGATATAATTATTATGTCACTTATTTCTCACATACTATATTTTAATATTTCCCTTTTTTTCTCTTATTTATTTCAAACCTACCTTCTCTAATTCTATTTTTATCACAGCTGATTATATGGGAAATGAATGATTTAGTCTTTAATTCTCTTAAATGAAAGTGAATTCTGCTTTGAGTTCATTCATTCATTTATATCATGTTTATTCTGATCCTTGGAAATATATAGGATCATATATAATAATGATACTACTGATTCTGTCACTACCACGTGGTAGTGATGCAAAGACTGTTTTCTTGGTTTGTACACACCTGCCGCCTGAATCCGTGTTCCTCACTGTTGCTAGTTATATAAATCTGGCATCTCATGATCACTTACATCCTTTTTCTATTTTGAAAAGCCACATTCTTCCCCCCTTCATCATATGCCCAATTATTATTTCAGGGAGAACAGTCCACATTTTCTAATAATATTCCCCCAAACATCCTCACATCTCCCATCCTTACTCCCCACACTTAATGCTGCTTCCTCATTCATTTTATATCATTTCACTTAAATTCTGTTTCCTCTTGTTGATTCTCTGATATGTCATAGACTTAAACTCCTCCCTTCTGGAATACAAACTCCAAATCACCTCTTTGAAATGAATTTTTATACTTATAATTGTTTTTCTATACCTGTTACCATTACATTATCATTTCACACAAATTTTCCAGTCCTCTTCTTTAGTTTTTCTAAAATTTTATCTTTTCCTTAGGTTCTTCACTCCAGACATGTTCTTCTATAGTTTCACATACCTCCCACCTAAAATTCTAAACAGATATTTATGTCAATCGTTTCCTTGGCTTATGGAAAAAATTACATACTTGTATTATTCCTAAAATTGCATTTCTAAAGCATCTAACTTTAATTCAATACTTAGCACATTAATTCATCAATATGTCTCCAATCAGTCCCTCCAAGCCCTTTCATATCTCTCTGTCTCTCCCGCACACATGCACACATAGTTAGTATCGCCTGCCGCTATACTTGTTTATACATGTAGGGAGTACTTAGCTCTGCACTGAGTACCTTCTGTGTATAGAGTTCTAGGCAGATGCATGATAAAAAAAAAAAAAAAAAGGACAACTGAAACCCTGCACTCCAGGACCTTAGAATCTGATTTAGGTAAACAAATAATGGAGAGTAAGTATAATGGTCAATTATGTAGAATATTGCAAGATGATAGATAGTATTAAATACAAGATAAAGAGGGCTAAGGGATCAGGGGGCTCCAAGAGGTATTGATTCGTCATGGTGATTTTCATTATGGTAGCAAGGGGTTCAAGGAAAGTATGATAGGTGAATAATTGCTTTCTATAGAGAAAGAAGAAAGAGGGAGTTCTTTAAGGACACTCTTTATGACACTCTTTAAGAAAGAGGGAGTTCTTTAAGGACATATACGGAGAAAGCATTTCCAAAGTCATCAAAGTCATACCATCCTTTGCAAAATTCTTCAGGTAGGGATATGTCTAAGACACTCAAAGCCAATGTGGCTGAGGTAGAGTATTCAGGATTAAAAAAAAAAAAAAAAAATAAGAAGAGAACCAAGAAGTAACTGGAGGCTAGCACTGAGACAAAGGCCATCGTGAGAATTTTCATTGTTACACATGATGAGATGGCAAGTGCATCACTCAGGGTTTAGTTTAGAAATATAAACCCACTGTATTCTTAAAAGAGAAAATAGTATGACATAGATAAACAGACATTTAAATGTGTAAAAGTCCAGGGAGTAAAGTCCACATTTTCCAACTAGGGACACTAGTCTACACTCAGTATTTGTATCTTAAATATGATGGCTCAGAAAAACAAAGTCACACTGGGTTTTGGTTGTTTGTTTTAGGTACAATCATCATACATAGTTAACTCCCCATGAGGGGATAGGTATTAGTTGTTGGGTAGTTGACCAGTAAGGATAAGTGAGGAATCGGAATTCAAGTCACTTGACTGTACTATTTAATTAAACCTTAGGATCTGCTATAACCCAATTTCATCCCTGCTACTTTTAGATGATTATAGAGTTTAGTGTCACAACTCAATTTTATGACTCAGTGAATCAGATAATATCTAGTTCATCAAGTACAATTAAACTATAACCGTTTGGTTGGTTTCCTATCATCAGGTTGTGGTTCAGGCAGTACAAGGACACCATGTCAAGCCATTTTTATTCTAATCCTAAAATACTCGATAGCGCTTTTCCTATTGGACTTATTGGAGTTCCCACACTGTATTTGACATTTCCAGAAACTGTTTGAGGACAAATGTATCTGAGAAATTATAAGCCACAATTGGTGGAGTTACTTGCATGATAGCTGTTATGTCAGTACATACTCTTGTCTCTGATTCCCATGCACAAGTGGTAACCTCACGGGCTATCTCACTGAATGGTTCAAAGTAGCACATATGATAAATGTAACCTCCATTCATCTAAGAGACTTGGCAATTATTGAGGTTCCTTCTGGGGTGCTGGGTCCCTGAATTGTGTCTAAGATTTTATTCCACCTTTTGGCCTAAATATTTTATTAACAAGTTAATGAGCATTTGCTCACAAGCTTCTTACTCACAAGCTCTAATCACCATATCAGCAACTCAAAGGAGCAACAAGATATCCTGGACAATATCAAATGTTCAAGATAATAGCGAACTTTATTATGAAGGGAACTGCACAATTGTTTGTACTAAGCCTAGACACTGAAGTGGTAATGACATCCTCACCATATAAGAACACATAGATTCCGCGGCACTTCCTATTTGATAAGTATAAATACTCTTGTACAAAAAGATCTCAAGGTTTGGTTGGCTCTTTTTGCAGCAGGTGTAAATGAAGTCATCATCTGATAAAAATAACAATAATGCAGACTCATTCATAATTATCTTTTTGTTTTTCCAGAAGTCATTGAGAAATTCAAAGAAGAAGTGATAGGAAAGACATTTTTACATTTTCCATGCCTTTTAAGATGGCAATAATATCTGCGATCTGTCAGCTATTGTGTATAATTTTCGGTTTATTATTTTTCTAGAAAACAGAAGTTCCAGAGGCTTCTACTTTTCCCATTTTACTGTAGTAAGTCCTGTTCAAAGCTTCAGGAAGCTGATGTAGAAATTCAGCCAGATGCTTCTCAATTGTGTACTCAGGAACAAATGAAATGGTTGCACCATCTGTGTGTGGACACAGTGGAACAGATTCAAGCAAACTTACTTATTTGTAATGTGATCACCTGCATTATTGATTAATTTATTTCCCCCAAGCTTCAGAGTCAAACATCAACATCTGTTCTGCAATAATTAAGGGGATATATATATATATATATATATATATTTTTTTTTTTTTTTTTTTTTTTTTGGGCGGGACAGTGTCTCAAGCTATTGCCCTGGGTAGAGTGTCGTAGCATCATAGCTCACAACAACTTCTAACTTGGGCTCAAGCGATCCTCTTGCCATAGTTTTTCTATTTTTATTTATTTATTTTATTTGTTTTTACATTTGATTTGTTTATTTAATTATTTTTTATTAAATCATAACTTTGTACATTGATGCATTTATAGGGTTCAGGGTACTGCTTCAATATACAATATACAATGTGAAATGTTTACATTCAACTAAGTAACACATCCATCACAATTATACTCATTTCTTAATAGTTTTGAAATGTACCATTGCATAATGCACATTAGGTGAGGTCCCCCCCAAATATCCTCCCTCCTCCATTTATAAGGGAGATGCTTTAAAACATTCCACTAATGGCCAGGCACAGTGGCTCACGCCTATAATCCTAGCACTCTGGGAGGCTGAGGCGGATAGATTGCTTTAGCTCATGAGTTTGAGACCAGCCTGAACAAAAAGCGAGACTCTGTCTTATATGTACACAATGGAGTATGATGCAGCCATAAGAAAAGATGGAGACTTCACATCTTCTGTTTACCTGGATGGAGCTGGAACATATTCTTCGTAGTAAAGTATCTCAAAAATGGGAAAAAAAATACCCAATGTACTCAAAACTACTATGAAATCAATATATAATCACCTATGCACTCACATGAATGGCAAAACATAACTATAGTCCAGAAAGTAGAAGGGAAGAGGAGAGAGAGGGGAGGAGTATAATGTTGGGCTTTAATCAGTAGAGAGCATGGGAAAGATATTGTAGGTGGAAGACATATTCAGAACTTTTGACTATTATCCATCTATTCCAGCATTTCTATTTTTCTAAGATTTGATTCTTCTATACTATAAAAATAAATTCTGCACCTACATTTATTATAGGTATGGTTGAATTTATATTCCTGTCATCTAATCAGAGTTGTTAAAAGTGCTACTCCTTTGACAGGAGCTAGTTCAATACATCTAAGTACTGTGGTAGATCCTGCTTTGCCCAACATTTCATACCTTCCTCTATGACATAACCTTATAAGTTGTTCCTACAAATATACTTGGGTTCTACCAGGCTAAATCATAAAAACCTTATAATTCCTTTAATGACAATTAAATCTCTTCCAAGTAGAATTTTGTTTTTCCCTGGTTAATTCATTTATTTTACTCTAATTATGAATCTGGATATAATGAGAGGTTGTTTGGAGAGCCTTTCTAAAGGGATCTGGGATCTGTATGCGTGACAAATTTCCCTTTTGGGAATTTATAAATTCTAGAGGTAAAAGAAGGTTGGAATCCTTACATAGAAGAAAATTGGAGGGGTAGCTCAGTTACATAATGAGTCTCAAAATTGACTTTTTAGAATCACCCTAAGTGTCCACACTCCACTTTACCATGTTTTCTCAATCATTTGCTTAAATTTGGTAGAAATTACCTGCAAGAACTGGATTTTATTTATTTTGTAAATATAATACTTTAGCCACAGACATTTATACTGGAAACTAGATATATAGGCTCCAGAACTGGAAGAGGTAAGAGATTATTTAAGGTAATCATAGAAAGTTTTTGGTATTCCTGTCTGATCCTGAAATGAGATTTAAGGTAATATTCTGATCATTTACTTCTGTATGTTTTCCAATAAAAAACATCATCTTCTTACAGCTATTTTAATCATTTCCAACATTTTTATTATACATCATGCAGCTTCATCTCCCAAGTCTTTGCCTTCAATTAAAACGTCATTCGAGGCAATGATAGATTATAATTTAAGTGCACATTTTGTAATTGCAGTCTATTTGACTATCCAAACCAATTTGCCACTGATGATAAGACTATTACTATGTGAAATCAAACCAAGTCAAATATAGAATTCCAAATTCCAATGTATAATTCTCTGTTCTTGAGAACATTTTAAACACATAACAATCAGGCAGGACTACAATGAGGAAACACAGTCACTTTAGTTATTTCTAATCAGAATGATTTAATACAGGGAGTTTGATGATGGAAAGCTATTGGAAAGAATAATCAAAGTGTTTTTAGCTTTGATTAATTATCTATTAATCAGCTTATCTATGAATTAGCTTTCTACACCAAAATGTAATTATGATTAATTATGTCAGTTGCTTTCTGCACCAAAATGGAGAGTTATTAGTAGGTTGCCTGGGAGCTACTGGCAAAATCTCAATATTTGCTTTATTGCATAGAACACGTCTTCCCACACTAGCAACTAGATTTTCATTCCCTTTTATCTCCAAAATTTTCTATTCATACTTTTTGTTAGCAACATTTAGCCTGAAGCATGAATTTGTAAGAAATGAAAGTTTGGAAATTTGAGCCTTTCTGGACCAGGGGAAAGCAAGAAGGGCTGGAGATTATCACCTTGCTAAGAGATGCATGATTGATTTGAGCAGGTGGATTGTAAAGTTGAAGTAAGCTAAGTTCTAAAATGATCAGTCACTTTGCTGTACTGAACTTGGGGGCACAGTGAGGAACTTAAGTCAGGGACGCCAATTAGAAATTCCTCTCATTAATCAACAAAAGAGATAGTGGTGATTGGTTTCAGGATGGCAGAGGGAGAGTGAGTGAGGAAGTTGAAACTAACTCTCTTCCCTGGTGATGATATGGTCATGGGGTGTGAGTCAAAGGGTGGAGTCAAAGAACATTGTTTTCACTGAACATTAAAGAACTGAATTGCCATTTACAAGGGTGGGGAAAACTTGGGGTTGAGTAAACTGAGGAAAAAAACAATTTTAGTTTATACATACTAAGTTTAAGAAGTTTATTAGATATAAAAGTAAAAATATAAAAAAAAATAGTATAAAGTTGAATAAATAGTAGAACATTTTAGTCTGGAATTTTGAGTGCATAACTTGTCATCAGCACATAGCTGTTATGTAAAGTCATGAGACAAAGGAGATCTCACTTGTAGTTCATGTGTCCAGGTAAGAGAATAAATACTAAGGCCCAGGATATTCCAGCATTAAAAGATCAGAAAAACAGAAGAGATGACTCCTACTTGTGGCTCTTATGAAAATTAAAATAAAAGGAAACCCTCAGTGAGGTAGGAATCCAAGGTTAAATCCAAGTGGGAGAGGGAAAACATGTGTTACTGAGGACAGAGACACCAACTGTGCCTAATGCTGCTCATAGGTCCCGTGGAAACTATGAGCCTGTTAGATTAGGCTATAAGAGGATAATTACTGAATTTAAGGAGACAAAACTAAAAAAAAAAAAAAATGTAGTCAAAAGTTATGAAATGGATTTGATTGAGATCAATGAGATAGAAGACTATATGGCAGTAAAAGAGATTTTGGAACTATCCAAATTTCTTCGTGTAAAACACATCAAAGGAACCACCTTCAACAGACTGGATAAAAGACGTTCTCATGAATCATAGAATATTATTTTAATTGTTCAAACCATGGATATCAGCCAGACCAATTCTGTATAATGTGTAAAACAGCAAAGAGAACAAAATAGGGGTTTTGATAGTCCTAATACCTTAAAACCTAGAAATTGCCAACTAATATCACTTTTCTAAAAGTTTGATTCTCCAAACAGAGTAGAGGGAGACAAAAGTATATTAAAGAAAGAGCCAGAAGTAGGAGGGATCTCTCTAAAATTCCGTTTGCTGGTAAATGCAAGTGGGGCAGAGAAATACTGATGTTCCATGCAGTGGAGTATTTCTCATAGATCTTGGAACTATTCAATGGAAAGTCTGAGTAAAATAAAATAAAATAAGGTGAAATCAAATACAATTACCTGCTACTAAGGCAAAAGCAAGAGAAGTTTGGACACGAATAGGAAAAATGAACAGAGAAAACAGATTTCTGAAAGATTGAGGGAGTATATTGTCAAAGGAAATAAATATGTAATTAAAGAGGACAAAGATTAATCAAAATTTGATTTGATATAATTAACAAATGCATAAATAAAATTTGGTTGTCAACCTTTGTCACCTTTCTAAACATTATTAAGTGACTGGAATCCTGATTTGAAGATTCAATCAATCATATTCTGCACATGCAGAATTGAAGGATTAGATATTTAAAAACTATTAAAATAGTTTAACACTATTTCATTTTGATTATTAGTAAGTACAACATTTTTGCTTCTACCTTGGCCATTGACATTAAACTACAAATTCACTTGCAACTATGTGTGATAAAATAACAAACTCTCCTTCATACACTGACCTTGTCTTAAGACTGTAATCGTAAGTGCAGAGAAATGTCTCTTCACATCATCAGAGAATACTGAATAGCCTCTAATATAAAAGTTTACAACTTTGAGCTTTTAACTTAATCTCTTTGTAATAAAAAAAATCTTTTTTTTTTTTTAATATGGAAAGTTTTGAAGGGGTGCTTCTATTTCCAGCTCTGTAATATATGAACTTGCAAATAAATGAGAAAATTTAAACAGTGGTTCTACATTGATTATTATCAAGAGAGCATTTTGCAATTCATAAATCCTAGTAAAACTTATTTTGCAACTTGTCATCTTTTATGAATCACCATTTTCACTGTAAAGAAATAGAAGTACGCTGGAAATACAAAACAGCAAATCATATTTTAACCTATCTAAATGTGGGAATGAATTGTACTTTCTATTTGAAGTGGATAAAATGAACATTTATCAGAAATATAACTTGGTTTCAGCTAAAGAACACTCAGGCATACTTTCTAAATCACACTGCCATTGATCTGAGCAGATAAAGTGAAAATAAATCATGACTAAATATAATCATCTACTCTTTGACATGATTAAATACTTTGGGGTTGTTATTTATTTAACTTACATACTCATTTTACTTTGTAAACAGATGTTAGTGATCTCAGTCTTAGAAGAATAATTTACTATCTCCTTCTCTTTGTCAAGGGAAAATGAAAGAAAAATAATTTGATTATTCACCACAAGGGAGCCCTCCCGTGGAAAATGGCTATAAAAATGGTGTATGCTATTTATTACGGTAATGCCGGTGCCTTCTCCAAGGAAGCAGCCTGGACAATGGATTGTAGGCTCCAAGTTTGCAGGAGGTGGGCCTCCCCATAAGTGTTGGGGAAAAGGCCCAAGCAGCCTCCGCAGCTGCTATTTATCGAGAACAAGCTCCCCTCCCTGAGCCAGACCCCCCTCACTGGAATTCCAATGCTGATCAATATTCAACCGCCCAGGTCTGTTCATTAACATCTAGAGATTGCGTGTATGTTTCAAAAAACCACCACTTTGTCTCTGCAAGCCTGCTGTCCCAGTTCCTACACATCTTGCTGCATAGATTGCTACATAGGTTGCCACATAAATCATTAAATGTGTTGTTACATAAGCTGCTACATCTCCTGTTACTGTTACATAAGTTGTTACATATTCTATTACATAGGTTGCTGCCACATGGTAATATGCTCTATGGTTAATTGGGAAAGCAACAAAATACAACAAAATAAAACAATTCAATAATGTGATTCTTGAATTACCAGGAAAAGTAGAGATACCCGCCTTTTTTCTTCATAAAACTGGCCCTGAAAATGAATATATATATTATTTAAAAAATGAGTAATAAATAAAATTTAATATTCAAGAAAAAACTCGGCTCACTTTTGGAATTTCTGTTAGCTATAAAGGAAACATGACATTATTCAGGTTGGAACATGGTTTCAGAGCTGCCAGAATTGAGAATTTGGTAAGCAACATTGGTCCTAGTATGCCAAATCCATGCCTATTTTAGAGTATGGCATAGCCAAATACGAATCCATGGAGAATAGAAATAGATCCAAAAATTGAGATATTTTCCTACAAACATGGTTTGAATTCACTTATAGAAAATTGAAAATTATTTCTTAAGGACAGAAGAAGAACTACTTAAAATAAAAATAAAGTTTCTACAAGAGCACCATCTATTTTCTGGACCCCATGGTAACTTTTGCATATCCTTCGTTAAAATCCTTATTATAGTAAGAACCTCCAAAGTTCCCAATCCACATTATGTTTTCCTTATAAACTGTCCCCAGATTTCAATTTAAACATCCTACGTACCCACAAAAGTTTAGCAGGGGACAAATGAAAGTCTCCAGCCTCCTCCCAACATCCTATTGAGATGTTCTATAGTTCAAAGAAAAGAAAAGCAATGCAATTAGTCGGGCCCAGAGTGGAGGCTGGGCTAGCATTGAAAGAGAGTGTAAACGAAGGGAAACACAACAGCTCAACTTTCTGTTTTTCTCTTTATTTAAAAATAAAAGGGGCTGATCTCCAGGGAGGACATAGTCTGACATATGAATTACATTTCAATGTAAACAAAAAACTGATTATCACCATGCCATGAATTATCTTCTAATATATAGACAGAACATTGTGATAATCAACCATTTGTATCAGGCATTTATGGAAATGTTTTATGAGAAATAAAATTCTGAAACACTCAATATTTTCTTCACATTCAACAGGGAATTGTTGGTGGGGTTGTTAGCTATCACGACTATAAAAGCAAAGTTTAGTTTTAGACCTACAGTCCCAATAACAAATATGAAAATGCAATACAATATTCTTGGAATATACCACATAGTGTGAGCCACAGAATCATTTCACCACACTGGCTAAAATCACAGGTAATGTCAATGATGCTATGTAGACAGTTACTCAGAGTAGTGGAAATAAAGTAGATGTGCAATGTTGATAACATTTAAATGAAAAGATAGTGAATTTTATTTACAAATTTCTTTGCAAATAAGCTTTCAAAAATAACATTTGCTCTACATTTACAATTCACTGTTCTCTCCCATCAAAAACATAGTCCACCTTTATGCAGAGAATCATTAAAATATGTGCATCTTTTATATGGTACTTTTTTGTTGCTGCTTCTTCCTTATCCTTCATGTAGAAACCATTTAAATAAAATTCTTATACTACCGATTACTATTGAGAAGGCATTCATTGTGTCAAATAATTCAGAAAAAATTCATTTTCCAGCTACAAATAGTTAATAGGCTGTGTATATTTGTGTATATATGTATAATTTATTATAATGTATATATCTATAATTTTAATTGGTCACTTGTTATGCATTGCAATGTATTTTTTTTCCTTTTTTAAAGACCGGCTTTGATAGTGACTCAATTTGCTTGGCTGGATAAATTGCAAAGCAATTGTCCTCTCTTGACTTAATGGCACAGAAAATAACCATTTCAGGGTCATACTGAAACTGCCAAAAGGAAAAACTTCACTATTTTTGCATGTTTTATTTGGTTATTGTTTTAAAAATCCTTATCCTATGGCAATATTTCTCAGATACAATGCATTCATTTAACGTAAAAATCATACAACATAAAATGGAGTAGCTGCTCTAAAAATTAACTGTTTCTGTAAAAAATAATTGAACTGGCCTATAAAATGTTATATCCTAGTTTAAAAGAATTGAATTTAGTTTGCATAAGCATAATTTATAGATTTCCTTCACTTTATCAATAAAGTCTTCCTGAAAATTTAGAATATCATTTCCTGAAAGAAGTGCCAAAATCAATATATGAAGTAAGTGCTTTTGGCTAAGGTAATGGAGTGTGAGGCATTTACAGTATACTGCTCACAGAATATTTTAAAGAATGTAGATTGAAAAAAAATTGCAATGGTTCCTCATTCAATGAAAATATTCTTGTTATTTGCCACCTTTTTAATTCCTTTTTCATTACTTTCCTTGTTCTTTTCATCCTTTATTCTTTTATCTTTCTTTAAGTACTCAGTTAAATGATGTGTGATTTGTATCCTTTTAATTATGTTTTAGGAAGCGACACAGGGAGTTTTAATATCAAAATGGGAATATGTACATACACAGATACAAACACAGGTACTAGATGAAGTAGATTATGGGTAGTTTGGCAGGTAGACAGATAGATAATTATGGAGATGACGGGTAAGACTGAAACTGCAAGAGCAGGCAACCTATTTTTTAGAATATTGATGAATCAGGTGGCACCTGTAGCTCAGTGGATAGGGCGCCAGTCACCGAGGCTGGAGGGTTCAAACCCAGTCTGGGCCAGCTAAAACAACAACATTTATAACAATAACAAAAAAAATAGCCAGGCATTGTGGTAGGTGCCTATTGTCCCAGCTACTTGGGAGGCTGAGGCAAGAGAATTGCTTAAGCCCAAGAGTTTGAAACTGTAACACTCTACCCAGGGCAGTCTCTTTTGAGACTCTATCTCAAAAGAAAATAAAAAAAATTCAAGCAAATAAATTAATAAACTAAGTTTTATGTTTCATAGATAAAATCATTAGTCTTTATGTATCAAAATGTTAGCTTGTATGTATCAGTATAGAGTGGAGATGTTACTATTAGACCTAAGTTACATAAGATTTGAATTTCCAAATTTAGTTTAGGTTAAAAAGTTGAATCATAAAATATTAAAATGACTTAAACTATATTTCTCTCATAATAATTCTTGTATTTGCTCAACAATAAGATGCTATCAATGACAGGGTTCCTTCCTTTTTTTTCATTCCTTCTACTTTTTACTAAAATTTTATCTTAAAAAAAGTTACAACATATTAGCAGTAAACATTCAGTAAAGGAGTAAATGAAAAATGAAATAGGAATCTCTAATTAGCACTTACCTTTGGGATAACTTTTATAAAATTTGATATTCACACACTCCTTGTTTGGTCGAAACTTGAGATTCAAACTCTTTGTTACACTCTAAATCCAAGTGAAGAGAACCTGTTTTACTATCAAGTTTGTACTTAAGAGTGGGAATAGCTTATTTTTATCAAATATATTCTAAACAAAAATATAGTTAAGCAATTCTTATATAACTAAGACCATTTTCTGGTTTGTTTGCTTGCTTGTTTATTTTTGTATTTTTAACCTGAGCTTACATAGGTTTTTTTGTGATGTCAAGTGATACAAAGGAAATCATTAAAATCTCTGGGTTGTTTGAAACCCCTCATTCCTCTATTTTAAAGTTAATCTTAATCAAAGGGACCAGGGTATAAGTGATAGAAGTTTTTGAGAGAACCTTTTTTTAAAATTTATTTATTTATTTAGAGATTTTGAGACAGAGTCTCACTCTGTGGCCCTCAATAGAGTGCCATGGAATCATCATAGCTCATAGCAACCTCAAACTCTTTGGATCAAGTGATCCAATCTTTTTTTAAAATTATTTTAATTAAATCAAATGAATATGAGGGTACGATTTTTAAGTTAACATTGTTCTTCCAGGGTAAAGTTCCATTTGTCGTAGAGCCCCTCACCTAGGGAGTGTGTTATCTACTCTCACAAAGTGCACATTAGGTGAGATCCCACCTCATGCCCTCCCTCCTCCAAACGACCTCTCCCCACCCCCATCTCACTTCCCTCTACCCCTGAACTGGACTATATTAGTGTTTTATTCTTATAAGCATGTAATTATATATTGCTTTCATATTAGTATGGAATACATTGAAAAAACTCTTTTAGGGGGACTTGTGCAAATGCTCAGTTGAACTTTTCAAATATAGTAGCCAAATCTAGAAATGAATGTGCATTACTATATGCAAATTTTTTTTTTTTTTTATTGTTAAATCATAGCTGTGTACATTTGTGCAATCAAGGGGTACAATGTGCTGGTTTCATATACAATCTGAAATATTCTCATCAAACTGTTCAACGTAGCCTTCATGGCATTTTCTTAGTTACTGTATGTAGACATTTGTA
>CAUYPK010134620.1:0-11189 GCA_963574355.1 Loris lydekkerianus
AAGGGCCAAGGAAGGGGAAGGGAGGGGGGAGGTTTTGGTGAAGGGAGGGTAATGGGTGGGGCCACATCTATGGTGCATCTTAGAATGGGTACAGGCGATTGCACTAATGTACACAGCTATGATTTAACAATAAAAAAAAATAAAAATAAAAAAATAAAATAAAAAGTTTGAGGACCCCTGTTCTAGACAGTAAACAGGTAGTCACATCTTACAAGTTTCTCATGTGGAATAATGGCAAGGAGCACTGGTCAACAGAGTTCATTCTTTTAGCCAACAAATAGTAATAGCTAACATTTACTGTGTGCTTGCTATGTCTCTTTCATCAAACTCATGTAATCTTTACAATGATTATATGAGGCAGGTACTATTATAATCCTCATGTTACTAAAGAAACTTGCTCAGGATCACATTGCCAGTAACAGAGCAGGGATTCAAAACAAGGTCTGTCCACAGACCATAGACATACCAAAGACAAAACCATAGACAAGTCATGGTACAGAGTAGAAAGGAAACAGGTTAGAAAAAAGGTATATCCTCCCCTTAAAGCTAGAGACATAAAAATTATTTATTTATTGTTACAGTAACAAATTCTAACAAGAGCTCACCCGGTGCCACAGCTCTCACCTTTAATTGTGCCAACTTTGGGAGGCCAAAGTAGAAGAATAACTTAAGACCCCATCTCTGCAAAAAAATATAAAAATTAGCCAGGTGTGGTGGCATACGTCTGTAGACTGAGGCAGGAGGGTCACCTGAGCCCAGGAACTTGAGGTGGTAGTCAACTATGATGACACTACTCACTATACTTTAGCCTGGGCAACAGAGAGAGACCCTGTTGCAAAAAAAAAGAATTCAGAAAGGTAACTAGAAAAGTAAATAAAGTTCAGGGATAAGAAGCCAAAGTTGAGCCTTTTGGCCGGAGACACCATCTTCCGGTAATTCACCAATATGACAACCACAAAGGGAAAGAGGAGAGGCACCCGGTACATGTTCTCTAGGCCTTTTAGAAAACATGGAGCTGTTCCTTAGGCCACATTTATGCGAATCTACAAGAAAAGTGATATTGTAGATATCAAGGGAATGGGTCTTGCACTCTTTTAGGTGCAAGAACCTATTTATTCCCCATGAGCTTATGGCATAATAGGTGTACAGCATAACACATAGGATAACCAACAGTCCCCATGTAACAGTGATACAAGTCACTGGAACCTATTTCCCATGAATTCAAAAGTCAATCAATACTTTGTCACATTCAATGGCAAGGTGCCTCCCTAAGCTACTGGAACGTCTTCCCCTATGAATTCGTGGCATGGTAGATACAAATAAATAGCATAAAAATGTTTCTTGTTCATTCACTACAAGTGTTTTTTTCCCCCAAAGAAGTATTAAAGCAAATTTTAATGTGTCCTAAAAAAAAAAAAAAAAGCCAGAGTTGAAGAAAAGAAGTTGAGGGTTTTATTTATAAGAAACTGATAAAAAATTATTGATAAAATATATTTTGATTTGCTTTTATGCTGAGCTATGACTTTAAGATATGGGTTATTTATTAGAAAAGACTGATCTGAAGTTACAATCAAGTTATGGATATAAATATGCTTTGAAAAATATGTAAGTGCCAAAAATGCTTATATGATATTAAATTAATATCCTGGTTGCCTTTCAAAATGTGTTTTATTGAGTATTTGATAAATTGTCCTTGGTGGTGTTATTCCTTTCATATTTAGTCATTGCTGAAACCATTCGCCTTTTTTTCTGTTTTATCAAGATGGACAGAAACCTGAATTTGAGAGGTTTTTCATTATTTCTGAAATCAACCCTCCATTAGACTAAAACTACTCTTAAGTCTGAACTAAAGTGAGAAGACTTTATTTTTCTCTTGCTAAGTGAAATGAGGGGTCCTCAAAGATGTCGGACCTACATGGACACACAAAGTGGCTCAGCCTCTAGGTTCAGTGTTTGTGGTCGTCACTGCCCCTTTTGCTTGTAAACACCAGAAGCACAACTCTAACAGGCTTATGCAGGAAGAGGGATTTATTAGATGCACATAATTGGAAAACTGGAAGATACAGCAGAATGCAAAGGCTAAACGGGTCATTGAGACTTGCTTACTCACTCTGTCCCTGTCAGCTCTCCTGATAGTGGGCTAATAGCTCAGGCAGGTCCT
Organism: Loris lydekkerianus; assembly: GCA_963574355.1. Lineage (NCBI taxonomy): Eukaryota > Metazoa > Chordata > Mammalia > Primates > Lorisidae > Loris > Loris lydekkerianus. The sequence goes on from CAUYPK010134620.1 coordinate 2,162, forward strand.
CTGTAGTCCATGATCCCTGGCAGTCCCCTGTCCCACACTGTGCCCCATATCATATTCCCATCCCTGGTGTCAAATAAAAATCAAAGAACTCTTACCAGAGGATGAGGAAGTAGATGCTGGTCAGACAAAAACAGCTTGTGCCTGCCACAAAACAGTCATGTGGAAATGCACTACTTGGCCATGGAATTCAATTAGGGAAAAACCAGCCTTGGAAATGTTCAAATTCAAATTAGTAGTAATGATCCTCAAGGTAATTTCATCTGAGGATTGGATTTCATAGATCCTAGCTGTTCACAATTTTAAGAATATTAAATACAGCAACGTATACTGAGAAAGTTTTCACATTTTGATGATACGATTTTGTGCCCTTTCATTTGTCTTCATAGCACTCGCAGTTAGTTTTTAAGTTTCAGGAAATTAAATACATTTGGAGGGTAAAAGATCTAGAGTCCACATCCCCTTTGTTATTCTGTGGAAGCAAATGACAGCGTGGAAGGACTCTGAGACCCAGGGGACCAGAGGTCTAGTCCCTCTTCTCCTTAAAATTTGCTGTCATTTTGGCAAGTTGGGTCACTTCACAGGGCCTCTGACACCTCACCGGTAAAAAGAACTCATTGCATTAATACTGTGAACCAGCCAGGGTCATGGTGGGGGAGCCCCAGCCTTGGGGCCACATGTGGCCTTCTGGATCTTTGAATACAGCCTTTTGACTGAATCCAAATGTTCCTTTTTAAAAAGGAATTTGTTATGTGAAGTTTAGTTTCGTCTAGGGACCACTCAGGGACCTAGAGGACCACAAGTTCCCCATCCCTAGAAGAAATAGTGGAATATCCAGCATGTTTGAATATATCTAGAGATTTTTAATTTTCCTATAGAATATGAAGAGGAATTATTGGTACATAGAAAACTAAGGAAACTTTTTAAATAAGGCAGATTTTTTCCCGCTAGGTCATTAGAAATCTAAGGAGAACAAAGTATGATTAAGTAAATATAATCTTTGTACATCACAGGCTGTAAATGCATAGTCATAACAATGAAAAGGCCAATTTTTGATTAACCAACAATGAAGACTATAATCATATTGTAAAGATGGAAGGACAAAGTGAGTGTGTATTTGTGTGCACAGGAGACAGAAGAAAACTAAATGTTCATCTTCTACAGTTGGAAGTTAAGAAATAATACCTAAAACTGATTTTTTTTAAAGAGTAGTTAAACATATTACCATAAACATAAGATAAATTTGAAGAAATCGCTAAAAGAATTTAAAGTATTCACCTTGTGGAAATGGGAAGGGATTAGACATTTATACTTCAAGCCTTGGTTTTGGGGTTTTTTTTGAGACACAGTTGCCCTCCGTAGAATGCTGTAGCGTCACAGCTCACAGCAACCTCCAGCTCTTGGGTTTAGGCGATTCTCTTGCCTCAGCCTCCCAGTAGTTGGGACTACAGGCGCCCGCCACAATGCCCGGCTATTTTTGTTGTTGTTGTTGCAGTTTGGACAGGGCTGGGTTTGAACCCACCACCCTCGGTATATGGGACCGGCACCCTACTCGCTGAGCCACAGGCACCGCCCTCAAGCCTTGTTTATTTAAACTATGTCTATGGATGACTTTGATTTTAAAACAAAGAATATTAACATACCCAATAAAATGGGCTATAATAAAAGAAAAAGATAATAAATATCATCAAGGATGTAGAGAAATAAGAACTCATACATTGCTGACAGGATTGTAAGATGGTGCAGCCACTTTGGAAAACAGTCTGGAACGGCCTGAAAAAGTTAAATATAAAGTTACCACATGACCTAGCAAATCTACTTCTAGGTATATACCCAAGAGAAATCAAAAACACGTGTCCATACAAAAACTTGTACTTGAATGTTTGTAGCAGCATTTCTAATAGCCAAAAATTAGAAAATAAAAAATGTTTATCAGCAGATGAACGGATAAACAAGCCGTGGTGTAGCCATTAAAAGGAATATTGGCACAATGTTTCAATCCCGGGAGGCTAAGGCAAGAGGATAACTTGAGTTCAGGAGCTTGAGACCAGCCTAAGCAAGAGTGAGACCCCCAATCTCTATCAAAAATAGAAAAGATAGGCTCGGCACCTATGGCTCAAGCGGCTAAGGTGCCAGCTGCATACACTTGAGCTGGCGAGTTCAAATCCAGCCCAGGCCACCAAACGACAACAGCTGCAACCAAAAAATAGCTGGGCGTTGTGGCGGGCACCTGTAATCCCAGCTACTTGGGAGGCAGAGGCAGGAGAATCACTTGAGCCCAGGAGTTGGAAGTTGCTCTGAGCTGTAATGCCACAGCACTCTACTTAAGGTGACAGATTGAGGCTCTGTCTCAAAAAAAAAAAAAAAAAAAATAGTAAAGATAAATTAGCCAGGCATGGCAGAGCACACCTGCAGTCCCAGCTACTCGGGAGGCTGAGGCAAGAGGATTGCTTGAACCCAGGAGTTTGAGGTTGCAGCAGACTATGATGATACCACTTCACTCTACCGGGGGTGACAGAATGAGACTGTCTCAAAAAAAGGAATAGTGATACATGCTATGATGTGTATGAACCTCGAAAGCATTGTGTGAGAAAAGCTGGACACAAAAGGTCACATAATGTGTGAATCTACTTTTATGATATATCCAGAATAGACAAATCCGTAGACACAGAATATTGATTGGTGGTGGCCAGGGGCTGGCGAGAGGGAATAGGGAGAAACTGCTTAATGGACAAGAGGTTCTACTTTGGAGTCTTAGAAACATTTTGAAAATAGACAGAGGTGCTGGTTGTACATTACGAGTATACTAAATGCCACTGAAATATATATGTTAAAGTGGTTAAATTATTAAATAATAATTTTTTAAAGGAATTGAGTACTAATCAATGCTATGACCTTAAAAACATAGTGAGTGAAAGAAGCCGCCGTAAAAGACCACACACCTCTGATACTCTTTATATGAAATATCCAAAATAGGCAAATCTGTAGAGACGGAAAGCTAACCGATGGTGGCTAGGGGTGGGGAGTGAGATGGGGAGTGACTGATAATGGGAATGGGGTTTCTATCGAGAGTGATAAAAACACTCTGGAATTAGTGGTTATTGTTGAACAACCTTGTGGATGTGCCAGTAACCACTGCAGGGGATACCTTTGTAGAGTAAATGTTATTTGTGAAATATATCTCAAACAACAACAAAGCTCCATCAAGGCACTTCACTAAAGAACAGATATTCTTGTGATAAAGACTCTTACACTGAATTGCTCTGCTGAATCTACCGAGTGGGTAGGCATTCTAGTACAGCAAAGGTGACACTGACAGGAGACCAGGGGAGTTATTTTCTGGGCCCAGAATTTCCTTCATCTTTTCTAAACTGTCTTTGTCCTCTTATCTAGCACTCTCATTATTAAAATTCTTGGCTGTTCTGCACACAACCATTCAGCCTCTTTGTAAGTCCAGTAATGGGGAGATAATTCTCACAGTGAGGTGAGGCACTCCCAGCGAGGCATTTTCTTCTGAACAAATGGGCTCCTTCGCATTTCTGTATGGAGAAATACTTGCTCTCAGTGGGTTTGTAGCCTTCTCGCTTTTCTCCTCCTCTCAACCCCTTATTAAGAAGTCAGGGATGACATGAATGGTGGAAACATCCTGAGTTAGTTGGCATGTTGTCCACTTGAAATAGACAGCCTGCCTAGGAGAAGCCATTTCCTGTTCTACGTCAGCGCTCCTTCAGACGGCTATATTCAGTTTTGCCTCACTGTTAATAGTTGGATATATCACTTCTATTTTTACATCTGTTTCCCTGTTGTACTAGAGTGAGATGATGGCAGTGGCTGCAGATGTCCTCAGCTCAGTTTGGAAGGCATGACAGATGTGTCTCTATCCTCATTTCTATATGTTTTCTGAATCTCTGCCTCGAAATGACAGGCACGCACATCGCCCCCACCTCCGTTCCTTTCAACCTTCAGGTTAAGGGCTTCTTCACCTGCTTGTGTTCAGAATTGCACAAAGGAAGCACTCCATTATCAGACACACAGTTAAACATGGTATATTTCAGGGTTATTGTGCTAGTGTGATATAATATATTGTAACAGTAGTTATCCCTGCCCTATCAGCTTTATATTCTTAATATATAAGTTACTTTTCTTTATGTAAATGCTTAAGTCCAAGAATCTCTAATAACACTTATTTCAAGAATCCAGCCCCATAGGCTAAATCTTTCTTCACAAGAATTGTTCACTGTATGATAATGCATCATAATTCAGGGTACATAAATATGCCAAGAATCAGCAAAAGCCAGGAATATGGGAACTCATCTTTCCTATTTTTTTGTTTTGTTTTGTTTTGTTTGTTAATGTTAGAGACAGAGTTTCACTTTGTTCCCCGTGCTAGATTACAGTAGCTTCATCATAACTCACTGCAACCTCAAACTCCTGGGTTTGGGTGATGCTCCTACCTTAGAACCCCCAACTCCTGGTAGTTGGGATTACACATATGCACCAACATACCTGGCGGATTTTTTGTAGAGACAGAATGTTGCCCAGGCTGGTCTTAAACTATGAGCCTCAAGGAATGCTCAGCCTCCCAAAGTGCTGGGATTACGGGCATGAGCCACCATGCATAGCCAATATCAATTTTTTATCTAATAAGTAACTGTTGTTTCCTCCAAATTTTTTACCTTTCTCTGTTGATTCTGCCAGCTACTCTGCAACACACCTTTGGAAATCATCTTTTAGAATTGCCTGACAGCCCTCATCATCCTACTGATTACTTTATTGGGTTTTTTTCTATTTATGAAATTAATATATGCTTAATGTTCAAGAGGAGAAAGAGAGCAGACAACACAGAAAGGTATAGAGAACAAAGTCAAGTATCCAAGCTCGGCACCTGTAGCTCACACAGCTAGGGCGCCAGCCACAAACACCAGAGCTGGCGGGTTCGAATCTAGCCCTGGCCTGCCAAATAACACTGACAACCACAACTAAAAAATAGCTGAGCGTTGTGGCGGGCGCCTGTAGTCCCAGCTACTTGGGAGGCTGAGGCAAGAGAACCACTTGAGCTCAAGAGTTTGAGGTTGCTGTGAGCTATGACGCCATGGCACTCTACCCAGGGCGACAGCTTGAGACTCTGTCTCAAAAAAAAAAAAAAGTCAAGTGTCCAGAATCCTCCCACTCAGATGTAACTGTTAACCTTTTGGTGCAAATCCTTCCAGATTTTTTTCTGTGCACATTCATGTACTTTTGAATACCTACTGACAGCAAATTCTAACATTTGCAACATCAGAGGATACTGTATGTAATTATGATAAGCCTCTACAACTCAAAAAAAAAAAATCAAATATTTCTCTAGAGTAATGTAAACAGGCAATTCACTGAGGAAATACAAAAAGCAGAAAGAAATGAAGTAATCCTTAACATCATTAGAAATCAGGAATACATAAGTTAAAATAACAATGATATGCTCTTCATTGTCCATAAGGTTGGCAAAAATGAAAAATGATATCAAAGTCCAAATAGATTGAAAAACATATACTTTTATACAATTCTAGTGAGAAAGTAAATGTGTACAATGTTTCCAGAGGGCAATTTGACAGTACCGATTTTTAAAATATACTTTCCTTTTCATCTAGAAAATCTCTTTCTAAGAATCTATCTTGGCCAGGCACAGTAGTTCATGCCTGATTGGTAGGCCAAGGCAGGAAGATCACTTGAGGCTTGGAGTTCTAGGCTGCAATGAGCTATGATCAGGCCACTGCACTTCAGCCTGGGCAAGGTCTTACTTGACAGAGCAAGACCCTGGCTCAAAAATAAAGAGTCTATTCTGCAGAAATGTTTACATATACAAATATTTGTACAAGAACATTTCTTTCAACTTTGCTTACAATAAGCAAAAATTGAAAAGACAGAGCTACAAAATCATCACTAGGAGAAAGTTAAGTAATAATAATACAGACCAGGCAAGGTGTCTCCCACCTATAATCCTAGCACTCTGTGAGGCCAACGGCGGATTGCTGGAGCTCAGGAGTTTAAGACCAGGCCCAGCAAGAAGGAGACCCCATCTCTACTAAAAATAGAAACATTAGCTGGGTGTTATGGCAGGTGCCTGTAGTCTCAGATCCTGCTGAGGCAGGAAGATCACTTGAGCCAGGAGATTGAGGTTGCAGTGTGCCATGATGATGCCACTGCACTCTACCTGAGCCAAGAGGCAAGACTCTGTCTCAAAAACAAACCAATAAAAATAATAAAATAATAATGTAAGGTACACCTGATGTGCATGATGCAGTGGTACATTTCAAAACTATTAAGAAATGAGTGTAATTGTGATGGATGTGTTACTTAGTTCAATGTAAGCATTTCACATTGTATATTAAAGCAGTACACTGTCCTGCATAAATGTATCAATGTACAAAGTTATGATTGAATAAAAAAATAAATAAATAATAGTGTAGTGCCATTTACTTAAAAGTAACTTTGTAGCTATCTATAAGTAAATGCATATTTTAAATCTAAAAAAAACCCACTAAACTGTTATGATCGTTACCGAAGAAGTGGGGGGAAGGTGCTCTAAAGGGGCACTTATACATCCTGCTCCCATATTTTTCTGAATGGTTTGAGTTTTTCCAACAGCCTGTATTTTTCATGTATTATTTTGCAATTTGAAGTACATGTGACTTAGGGGCATGGCCAAAAGCTCTTTGGAGCCACATCTAGCAAATAAGATAGGTGATATCATTTCTCCTATTCTACTGGGAGTCATCCTAACAAAAGAGCCAGTGATTGGCCACAGTTCATTCTTGGTCTCACAAAAAAAAAAAAAAAAAATGCAAGCATCCCAAAATCTGTAAATGAGCTGAGTAGCCCCTTGACTTAGGATAACTTGTGACTGGATGGATTCCTGATGCCAAAGAAATAGGTCTACATTAACTTCATGTTCAGTTCACTTGGGGATCTTTAAGTTTGACAAGTATTTTTTTCTTCATCTTTCTAAAGAAATAATTTTTCTTAATATATTATACACTTCCCCTTGGAAATATCAGAATAAATGTCAAAACTTCACTGTTTCTGTTTGTCATTCAAATGTATAGCACATCTTCAGAGAAACTTTCCTCATGTTCAAGTTTTCTTTCTGAATGAATCTGCTTATTCATCATGAGACATAAATCTGCTTATGTCTCAATTTAACTCTTCAACCCTCATTATCACAATTAACTTTGATATTAACTTTGCTTTTGCCACCCTTCTTGGTTTTTGGCTAATGGATTACTAGAGGATTTGTAAAAGGATAAAGGGGCCAGGCATGGTGACTCACACCTGTCATCTAGCACTCTGGGGGGCCAAGGTGGGAGGATCATTTGAGCTCAGGAGTTCAAGACCAGCCTGAGGCAAGAGGATCTCTTGAGCCCAAGAGTTTGAGGTTGCTATGAGCCATGACACCATGGCACTCTATCCAGAGCACAGAGTAAGACTCTGTCTTCATTACAAAAAAAAAAAAAAAAAGAAAGAAGGAAAGAAATAGGTAATGCCTCGTGTTTAGATATGTGTAAAAGGACCAGGGAACAGGTGCGCCTTGTGTTTAGGGATGTAATGGCTTGCATACTTCATTGTTCATGTACCTCCTATTTGAAATAGTCTTGGATGGAATGGCTCATGAGAGAGAGAAGAGTGTATAGCACAGTGCTATGGACTAAATTGTGTCCTGCTAAAATTCCTATAGTGAAATCCTAACCCCCAATATGACTGTATTTGGAGATCAGGCATTAAGAGGTAATTAGGGTAAAATGAGGTCATGAGGGTTGGACTCTAATCCGATAAGATTAGTGTCTGTATAGGAAGAAACACCAGAGAGTTCGCATGCTCTCTGCATGCACACAATGAGATGGTGGCCCCCTACAAAGCAAGAAAAGTGTCCTCAGAACAAACCCTACATTGCCAGCACCTTGATCTTGGCCTTCCCTGCTTCCAGAAGTGTGAGAAATAAATTTCTGGGTGATAGGCGCCCGCCCAGACCTCCGTAAGAGCTGCGCCATGACCGGCGACCCACGATCAGCGCCTGCCTGGACCTGCACTGCCACCTGTGACCACACCTGCCCGGCCTTCTGTACAAGCGGTGCCGTGATTCGCGATCAGCGCCCACCCCCACCACCACCCCACCACCCCCGAAACTGGTAAGAGCTGCACGTGACCCACGCCTGCTGGGTCTCCGCACACCCAGGAACTCTGGGAGCCCCGCAACCCAGCGTCCTCCCTCCTGTATCCTCCCTGCCTCCACACCACCTGTTTGTCTGACCAGGGACTCTGGCAGCCACATGCCCTCTGGAGCCCTTCTCCTGGCCAAAGATGGCTGGAGCCTTGGGTCCTCTGTGCCAAAGTCACTGGGCACCAGACACTCCTGGAACCGTGTGCACCACCCCTGCCCTGTTGCTAGATCTAGGTGTGTCACACACCAGAGCTGCTTCCACAATCAGAACTCTCTAGCTAGAGCAGCCCCAGAGGAACTACACAGGGTCACTCCCTACAAAGATCCAGCAACAATAGAGTGATCCTGCTGGGGTCTAATCTTAGAGAGACACCTCCTCAATTCTGAGGACAGGCACAGGCAATAGTGAAAAACAATCATGAGGTGAAATCAATGGAAATACCCTGGCAATATGAATAATCAGAGTAGATCAACTCCCCCAAGGAACAATGGGGCAGACACAGCACAAGATCCCATGCACATACAAATAGCTGAGATGTCAGAAATCGAATTCGGAATCTGGATAGCAAATAAGATCGTATTAGAATTCCAAGCAGTAACCCAAAAGATATCTCAAGAATTCAACGAATTCAATGACCAAATGACCAAAGATTTTGACACATTGAGACAAGAAGTTGCAGCCCTCGAAGATCTGAGAAACACAGTAGAATCCCTCAGTAACAGAATGGAGCAAGCAGAAGAAAGGATTTCTGACATTGAAGACAAAGCTTTCAAATGCTCCTAAACTCTCAAAGAGGAAGAGAAATGGAGGGCAAAACCAAATCACTCTCTCGGAGA
>CAUYPK010134622.1:0-17536 GCA_963574355.1 Loris lydekkerianus
TTGGGCCCTGCCATGTGCCTGAGGCCTAGTGCAACTTCCCGAGCCTGACTAGAAGCAGATCCATCGAGCTACTTCCGCGTAGCAACGACTCAGCAAGGCCCGGCCTGAAACTGCCTCTACCTAGATACAGCCAATGTGGTAACATGCCACTGGCCCGACCCTGTCACTCACCTCTTCCCCCGCCTTCTTTCCCTGCCCCTTCTCCACAATAAAAAAAATAAATAAATTCAAAAAATAAAAAAAAAAAAAAAAAAAAAAAAAAAGACAATTTCTTCAGCATCTCTAGCTTTAAGAGATCAACTATCTTTAATTGTCCAATTACTAGTATAATTTTCCATCTGTTTTATGATAGGAAGCCCAGCTTTTTCCAATTCCCTAAGATCCATACCCCATCTTGGTTGTCTTTGATCCTCTAATGTCAATGACAACCACATGATGTAACATGGACGTTGGATACCAGATAATACTGCTCCATAAAAACACAGGGCGAGTTCTTCCCTAGAAGTCTTTCTTTTGGTTCACAAGCTCCAGCCAGGCATTATCTTTTCTCTGAGAGTGCCTTCCAGCAGGTGTCCCTCTCCAAAATCTAGATTATCAAAACCCTTGAGACTATCAAAGAGAGAAAAACCCCAGTATTCAATTTTCTTATAAAAATATTTGAAATTTCAATGTAGCTCTGCCTATAATGATGACAATATTTAAACTTATTATGTAAATACCTTATTCCCTCCAGTCTTTCCATATCAGCATAAGAGTCTTGCTTTATCTTTGTTTAAGAAAAATAATAGGCTTAGCCAAGGGGCCACCCCCAGACCTAAGACACAGGTGACCACAGGGGCAAATTCCAGTTTCTTCTTTAGAAAAAAATGTAACTGCTCATAACTTTAGAAATGGCAGCCTCTAAAAGCTGGATTTTGACCATCCCAACTATCCTTCTTAAACATTTTAAGAATTAACTTAACTGTAGAATGTCGATGATGAATGTTAATGTAGAGTCATGTTACATCTCAATCTGTATGCAGCCATGCTATTTTTGTCATCCCATTTTGTAAATGGTTGATTTCATTCTGATTGGTAAACCATTTGTTCTGCTTAGCCATTCCTGTGCCATGCCAGTTGTTACAACGTTTGTGTAATGCCTAGCCTTCCTTACAGATCATCTGATTCAGAGTCTGGAAATAAGTTGTATTTGCTGTTATTCCTGGGGCCTTGAATGACATTTCTTATCTACTTGTTTATCTTCCCTGGGTCTGAATGTGGCTTCTCCATCCTTCTCATTGCAGCTGTCCAGGCAGCCCCTTTAATTGATCAGTCTTGGCATGCAGGAGAATATCTATTTTCCCTCCCGAGTGTAGTTGAAATCCATCATTGTTCAGATGAAGGTTTGCCTATCAGAAGGAAAAAAGAGCTCTCCTGACATAAAGCTGGTGACAAAATTGAAACAATGAGAAAATACAAATATAATGTCTGTAGCATAGTAAGAATATTATATGTCAAGTTTATGGTCTTTCAGGTATGTAAACCTGCATTTTGTGGAATCAAGTTTGTTAACTCCTTTCTTTTCTTATTTCTTTGGAAAAGGAGAGTTCTTACTTAAATAAAGGTAAAAGTCTGTGTTACATGTTGGAGCATTTCTCGCTTTTTATGCTATTCCTTTAAGATTTCTCTCTTTGTTTTGTCCCAGGTCTCTCTGGAGGCTATCAAGTGAGCTAACTTGTATAAACTCTAGTGGTGAATGTTTTCTGTGAATAAATTCAATCTGGGACAGAGTACAGTGTTCACTTCTAGGATGAAAATCAATCTGCCAGAAGAATTTCTTTACTGCTTAATCTGTCTTATGTGTCCAAATATGTGAACACTAGAACATAAATCATTGTTCAGAAATTGATTTTTCCATTATATATTCCAAGAAGTTGTTTTTCAATTCTTGAAATTAAATAAAGAGACTTTTTCAACTATAAGACCTGAAGCATTGACTTTCACTTTGCTCACTGGCATCTTAAATGGGCAGGTGATGAGTTTATGGGTGGCAGTTTTTTCTGTGGGATAATATTGCTTAAGTACAACCCTAATTGCTTTCATTTATTCTGTAGATAACTAGTGGAAACATTCTCAAAAAGGGAAGATGTTCGGATCACAGATTGGAGATATAATAACTGTGTGCAAGGTCTGAGCCCCAAAAGACCTGTAAAATACACTTGTACAAACTAATCCTAAGCCACTGCCATATTCTCAGCTAACTGCTTTATTTGGAATTGTATAGATAGCTACAAAGCTGATAAAGACTTCTACCACAACTCTATTATTTCTAATATCAGAGGGGAGAATGCAGTAAATTTTGGAAGACCCCCTGACATCATGTAATAGGCACACAAAGAACAATGTACTGCAATATGAGCTCTTGTTAGACCTTCACTAAGGAAGTTGGTGACAGCTCCTTTGATTCAGGAACAAAATTGCAGTTGAAAAATAGAGCAGATAGATAATTCCATAATAGATGAGAATCAGCTGAAGTACTAAAATGTAAATGAACACTTTGACATTGCAAAGTGATGGATTCAGCAGCATGTCCTTGCAATCTATAGCCTGAAACCTGCTGATCAATTAAATATAGCTACCACATCTTAGAGCAGTAATAGCTACAAGGTGTTGCCTGCTCTTGGTTTCAAAGAGTGCCAATGTTATCAATATTAGTCACCTTAAATACTTAGGGAAAAGCCAATTATCCTTTTTCACCTTAGGTCACATTTTTATTTTTGTAATTATTAACCTTGTTTCTCTGTAGGTAAGAAGTTTCCCTACACCCCAGTTGCCCTCAAAATTTTCTCTTTGTGTTTGGTTTTTGCAGTTTGAATATAAGACTGTGTGTGTGGTGTATGTGTGTGTGTTAGGTATTTATATTGGTATTCTCTGAGTTTTTTGATCCATAGTTTGTTAATTGTCACACATTTTGGAAAATGTTCTGCCACTATTTCTTCAAATAGTTTTTCTGTTCTGTTTTCTCTTTCTCCTCCTCTGGTATCTCAATTACACATATGTTATACCATTTGATGTTGCCGCACAATTTTCAGATGTTCTATTCTGTGTTTGTTTTCATTCTTTTCTCTCCTTGTATTTCAGTTTGGGAGATCCCTTTTGATAGATCTTAAAGGTCACTGATTCTTCCCTCAGCTGTATTGAATATACTGATGAGCCTGTCAAAGGCATTCTAAACTTTTGTTACCCGTTTTTAGATTTCTAGCATTTCCTTTGATATTTTTCTTATAGTTTCCCCATCTCTGTGGACATTAGCCATCTAGTCTTCCATGTTGTCTGCCTTTTCCATTAGAGCTTTTAACTTTTTAATCTGTAGTTATTTTAAATTCCCAATCTGAAAATCCCAACATCTATGTCATATCTGAGTCTGGTTTTGGTGATTGCTTTGTCTCTTCTGAGACATGTCCTGTGTGCTTATAGCTGGACAGACTGTATAAGGCTAATAAAGAAGTAAATTTACCCTTAAAGTTAGAATTTGTGTCAATCTTACCTAGATTTGGTTATGTTTGATGTTGGTTGTAGCTGTGGATATCAGAGGGTTCAAATTCCTCTAGTGGCCTTATTCTGTCTTCCTTCTTGGTTTGGGGGTTTTCTGCCGTGGTTTGGAGCTCCGTCAACTGTAATCTACTACTGTTATTACTGAGGCTTATTAGCATGGCAGTAGGATTTACATACACTGGGGAAACACCATCACCAATCTTTTGATGAACACTTAGTCTTTGGAGTGCACAGTGAGCTTATGTCTCAAGGTTATGACCTTTACAAATGTTTCTATTCTTTCTTTAGGAGTAGCACTTTCTTCGTTCCACTCCAATCCCTGTTCAGGATGCCATTGGTCTTCTCCAGTCTCTCCAGTCTATATCTGTGAAAAGTTGTCCCAACTACATTGTGCTTCTGTTGTCTTAGGAGAACTAAGAATACATGGAACAGAGTTCCCTAACCTTAGCTGGAATGAAATTTCACTACTATTGCTGTTTCATGATGTCCTTCCTGAAGGTTAAGCCTGAGGGAGAAGCAATGTACTGGATTTTACTATGTCTACTCTTCACCTCCACCTGCCAGGGCCCCAAGGCAGACTTTTTGTGGGCTCTTTCTCTGATTTGCTCTATGAGACTCTGGGAGTTGGAGGGGTTGTTCCTGGAAGAAAAGACTGCTTCTGTATAGAGGGCCCTAGGAACATCTCATTCTGATGCTATCTCATACTTGGCCTCCATAAATTCATCAAAATTTCTAGTTCAATGTTCCAAAGGCATCTGCTTCAGGTAAGCAAATGCTCAGTCCTCTGTCTCCTGGAAGGTACCTCTCTTTAGATTTTGAGAGGTAATTTTCTCTGTGACCTTAGCTCTTTGAGAGGCCTAAGAAAAGTCATTTTTGTTTTTCCATGTTTTTCTTGTAAGGATGGGAATGACAACTTCCAAGCCCTTTATATTTCTGAACTGAAACTGAAAGTCCCTGCACACTTTTATTTTTATTTCTCTTTCTAACCTAATGTCAGTGATTCCATTAGGTTTATGTCCAGCTGCAGGTGACACAAAACCCAAAATAACAGTAGCTTGGACAAGATTAGAAACTTGTGTCTGTCTCAATAAAATTTTGTGCATGGAATGTCAGATGTTCATAATGCCCAGGACTCTCAGATGACTTTTTGGACTTTGTTCACTTTTAACAGCAGAATTCACATAATGGTTCTAAACACTCTAACCTCTAACTATTACACCTGAAGTAAACCAGCAGAAAAGAAGTAAAAGAAGATCCTCTTTTTAAGAACACTTTCTGGAAGCATGTGACATGACTGCTTATATCCCATCATCTAGAACTTAATCTCACAGTGATATCTACCTACAAAGGAACTTGGAAGTGTAATCTTCATTCTCCATAGCTGCTATGTTCAGCTAAAAACAAGGGGTTTTCATACTAAGTGAAGCTCACACTAAGTGAGAAGGGGAAAATTGAAAGACAATGAGAAGTCTGAGTGAATTTTTGTGTATATGTGTATGTGTGTGTGTGTGTGTGTGTGTTTGTATTGTGTGTATGTTAACTATGAACAAACTTTCATCATGGGATTATTTCCAATTTTCTCTTTAGAAATCTACTTTTTTATCTCCACTTTTTGACCAAGCCTGTCTACCCATTTCTGCTCTTCTGGAATATACAGAGGCTGGGTTTCATATCTGAAAATGCTATGCAACAGATTATTAATTAAACCTAAAAAAAGAGTGTGATAATAAATGCAAGTAAATAGTAAAGCTGTCTTAATCTGTTTATGCTGCTATCACACAAATTGCTTACACTATCTTAGAGTGGGCAATTATTAAAAAACAGAAATTATATTTCTCACACTTTTGAGGGCTGGCAAATCCAAGATCAATGTGCTGGCAGGCTTCATAGCTGGGGAAGGCCTGTTTCTCATGAATGGCACCATGTAGGGGTCTTCACATGGTAGAAGGGATGGGAAGGATGAAAGAGAATGAATACTGTCCTCACATGGTGGAAGAATGGAAGAGCAAAAAGGGCCTGACTAATTTCCTCTAGCCCTTTCATAAGGCACTCTTCATGTCTTAATCACTTCCCAAAAGGCCCCACAAAGTTCCCATTTCTTATCACCACAATGAGTGAATTTTAACACATGAGTTTTGGAGACATTTAGACTACAGCAGGGGCAAAGCATGTGGCTTACAGATCAAGAAGTATAGACTATAAACCAGAGTAGTACTTACTGGGGAAGTCAAGCCTGTTGGTTGCTTCTACATCAACTTTTCTTAACTCAATTGAATCAATGACCAACAAGAAGTTTTTTAGAATTTACTATATTCTCATTTAAAATCTGGAAATAAATAAGAAATAAAAGGCTTGGTTCCTTTCCTTGAAGAGCAAAGACTGACAGATGAAACATCTTGACGCAGTAAATAGCACTTTTGTATATGTACATATGATAACTTGCCTAATAGTCGTGAGAACAGGGCACTCAGTGGAGAGTTGGATAGCTGAGCTTGGACAGCTAAGGATGTGGGACTTGCCCCACTCCTGGGATGGCATTGATCCATGAATCTAGCATAAAGATATACTTGCTCTCTATCAATAGGATAAAATCAGCATCATACAAGGCATAGAATGATTCTGTAAGATAAAACAAATATGAAGGAATTATTCTTGTTGCCCATCAGCCACAAAGGCCATTGCTTATTCCATATTTGTCCTAAATTCCCAAGCCAACAAGGAGCTAACAAAGTGCTCCCCATCCCACTGTATATGGTAATTAATGGTTTACCTAAAAATAGTTACTAATTGTAATAGGCTTTTATTCAGAAAAAGAAAATATCAAAACATTCACTCACAAAAGGAAAATTATTATCTTAGTTTCCACTAAGTAATTCTACCCCTTCCCCCAGCACCAACCAAAATACTTAAAGTTGGGTTATGGGCGTCCTGCCTTGGTAGCCTTCACTTCTTTCAGTCACTTTGCTGTTTCTAACATCTCTAACTAATCATAGTCACAGAAATGACAGGTCCAAACGGGACAGCTGTTTCTTGAAAATAAAATGTCTAACTGCAAAAACTATTGCCCTTGCCAATGAAAAAGCAAAGGCATCTGTACTTCTCAACTAAAAGGGGCTGTTTCTTGGTTTTTTGGTTCCTTTGTAGTTTCAGGCCACATTTAGATGAATCTGTTTTGCTAAAAAACTGAATTTTCCAGTGAAGTTGGTTAGGTATTAGCCTTTTGTCAGGCATAACAGAATCACAATATGCTTAAAGCTACACTATACTTGGTGTAACGGTAATGCTGTTTTATTCATTTTCCTTAAATTATGAAGGAAACAAGATGCCATAGCCTGGTTGTTTGTAGGAATTTTGGAGCTGAAAAATACCCTTCATTACTACTCATTTATTTCCATAGTAAGGTGTGATGTGTCTCAGCAGATGGTAGGGCAGGGGAACTCAGCGTAGCTAAATGCTGAGGCAGAGGACACACTATGAGCAACTGGGGACCACATACATAAAAGGCAATATGATTTAAGGGTTTTTTCTCAGAGAAAATTTGGACTATTCTACTTTTAAAATTAAGATTAGGAAACACGCGTGTCTATTAAAAGTACTATAAATAATCATCATCATAATAGCAATTTTCTAGTGTCTATTAGAAGAGAAGGAAAAGTTATAGGAAGAAATAAAGAGAAAACAGGGAAGAAAGGATGAAGACATTTTTTAAAATCGCCAAAATAAAAGTTATTAATGCATGTCCAAAGAAATATTTTAATGGAGTAATTTCTCAAAATGTGGCTTTTAAAAATACTTGCTTCTAAAGATTTTTATAACTCCATGAAGAAGTTTTTGTTACTTTTGTTCTAGTGGTAGCAGTATTACCATATTTTTATATTTGCCTCTTCTCAAAGAAGTACATTGAGGGTCTGATATGAGTGATCAGAAATTCTTCATCCTGACTTGAAGTCTTTAGTTCACTCTGTCTTGTAGAGGGCTTCAAACTACAGAAACAATGTATAAGAGTTTACTGTAGAGGTGTTAAGGCTGTTTAGAAATGTCCTTTTGTCCTTAAAGGTTACCAAACACATCAAGGATACTATAAAACAAAGGAGCAAACAAACAACCAGAACTAGATTAACAATGATAGTGTTTTAGAGGTGGTGTACCTTAAAGTTATATTTTAGCATAATACCTTCATTTCACAGATGAAGATATCAGATCCCCCCAAATGGAAAGGACTTATTGAAGGATCATAAAGGTAAATGGTGGTATGGAACCCCAAATTATGACTTCTATTTCTTTCTCCTATCTCTATTTACATAATAAGGTTATGGGACACATGTGCCCCTGTAGAATTTTCCTCTGCATTTCATGTTCTATTAAAAAAGGCACCTTGAATAACTGAATCAAGTTCTCGGTCAATGACAGAATTATACTTGCTTTTCCTAAAACCTCTCCATTGAAGATACATTGACATTTGCAAATAGATTTTCTTTGAACAGCTAGTAATAATTGGAATTTCTCTTCGTTCTAGATCATGCCAAAATAAAAGAGTAAAATTTTTATTTTTACCTAAGGCCTTTCAATTCTAAAAAATTGAGTGAGGAAACTGGATATATTACTGGAATGAAATTACTGGTTTCTTTTCTCCCATCTCTGGAACCTGTAACAATAACTTGCATTTGGACCACCACCAGAACAAATGAAGAGTGACTGTCAAATAGCTGGAGACTCATGGGTCAACCCTGCCTCATGCATATACTGTAGCCAAATACTTTTTGATCACATTGCAAAAGTTTTCTCATTGGAACACTCAGGTCACATAATAAAAAATGTCATTTTTCAATGATTCCAGTTCCAGTTAGTTGAGAAATCTATTTCTAAATTTGATACTAAACAGTTGTAGAATACTTTGCAAAACATTTGTAGCATGATATGACTCAATTTCCTCATCAATAATATAAATATGATCTGACTTTTCCACCCCTTGGATGTTAATGACAAATTCACAGCCCTGAACTTCTTAGGCGATATTAAAGGAATAGGCTAAATATTATTATATAACGAATTGAGGGGAGAGCCACTTTTTAATACATTAAATCTAATTCCATTAAGGCTATCTACATTGCATGATGAAGCTGTACCTGATTTGAGTCACATGTTTTCACTTTTGTACAATAAATATACTACTGGAAGCTAAATTTATACATTTCTCTGCATATAATCTCCTGTTGTCAAAGTCACAAATAGTGAGGATAAAATGTAATAATGTTAATGGCTTATAAGAATTTATTAAAAACTGTGCACCTTTAAATCTATTGAATTATCTAATAAGAATATATTTGGTTATCCATAAATCTTTGAAAATCATAGGGGCAAGTAAGATGCTGTGTGAAACTACTTTAATTAGCATTAAACACTGTGGCATCGATTTGGAAGAATGATGTGCCATATAACTGGCAGGACATTGAGCACCACAGTCAGAAAGCCCTTGTTATCTCTGTTTTTTATTACTTTTTTTTGTTGTTTTCAAAAGAAAAGTTAGAATTTATCCATGAAAAGGGAAATTACATTTTCAGTTCGCAGAATTATCAGGGTATGGAAAATGAAAGTTCTAATTCCTGATTGTGAGCAACACAAAAATTTTGACAGGAATCATTTCTGTCTACCTCTCAACTAAATTTCCAAGAATTTCTAGTAGAGTGACATATCTATTGCATATTTTAGACCTTTGAAATTTTGCATTGTTTATGTAAATCTACTAATCACTAAAATTACTAATTAGCAATTATTCTAATGGACAGAAAAATTATATTCAACAAGTGGAAGTGAACTCAATCTATTCAGGCCAACTGAATAATAATAATAATAATAATAATAATAATAATTTTCATTCCCCAAGCAATTATCTGGTTTGAATGTTTAGATTTATTAACACAAATTACCTAAACCTATAGGTTTGTGTTTTTTTTTTTCCTTTGAGGACATGATATCAATAACCCACTCAGGTGAGAATGTGGACTCATTAGAATGTGATTAAAATAGCTTAAAATATTTTCTTTTTGGAATTCTTTATGGGATTAGACACAGATACCCTGTGAAAAGTTTTTTTATTTGTTTACATTATAAGGATTTAAATATTTGGTACCCAAACGTAAAATATAAAGTTAAGTTTGATTCAATCTTCTTGATACTATTTTAAATTATATTTTCAACCAAAAAACATTGGGATGTAAAAGACAAGATAAGTGTATTTTAGAGAGGAAAAACACACCTTTATTTTTGTCTACTAGTGCTTAAAAACAAAGATAATTCCTAATGTTTGTATTCTGCATTTAATCTGGGATAAACAAAAACCCATCAATGCTAGTATTGTGCAGTGTCCTTGGTAGGCAACTAACTTATGCTTTCTTGTTCTTGTTCTACTCCAATTTCCCCCTCTGTCTCTTAATATCTCAATTCATCTATCCATCCATACACTAGTTGAAAGATCTTCACTTGCCATTTTGAAAAACTTGTATAAGTACATCTCTGATTGGAGGAGACATAGTTTTCTAATTGCTTTATAATTTATACATCTGTCTGTCTGCAATGGAAATAATGCTTTCTGTCATGAGAGAAAGGTAGGGCAATTTTATTTCCTTTATCTTCTGTCCTTCCTAGTTTTACATGTCATTACTACTCTCTCCTATTTTTAAATTGTATTCCTTTGGGCCTAAAAGTCATTAAAATAGACTTCTTGCTAAGTCAGTTGCCTATTAATGGATATTACTGTAGTCACCATCTTTGAAATGACCAATTCTAGAGAGCCTATTGGATTTTAGCCAAAACCTAGATCCTCTTCAATTGGTGGTTGGAGGATGTTATGAACATAAAAATGGCAAAACATAGTATTGGTTTTATTCATTCACTTGCCATTGGTTCATTTAATAAATATTTATTGACTTCCTACTATACACCAGATATTGTTACAGGACCTGAATGATTCTCTTTTATTTCTATTGCCCATTTGTTTATTTTTGGTGTTGCTGCACTAGCTGAGGGGGACTTCTGCATAAACTCTTTTCCCAGGCTGATATTGTAAAAGTGTTTTCCCGTATGCTTTCTCCTAGAATTTTTACCATTTCATGTTTTAAATTTAAATATTTTATTTATTGAGTCAATTTTTATGAGTGTTGAGAGGTGTGGGTCCAGATTCAGTCTTCTGTATGGGGCTCACTAGTTCTCCCAGCACCATTTCTTTCCTCCTTCTTGATCCAGCCCTTTAAAAATACCTGATTTCTTTCATAGTTCTGCTTTGATTTCTTTCTTTCTCATCAGATGTGGACTCCTTGAGCCTTTTCAGTGGATCTGGTGATACTTTCCTTCATACAATAGCTATCCATAGTCAGTCTAATTGAAAAGGATGAGATAAATAATATAAAGGGTTTCATAATTGAACAATTTTATGTGTTCTTCATAAATTTTCAGGTCCTAACTTCAAGGCTGAGTTGAGGGAAGGGAATTTTCAGCAGGGGGCAACACTCATTTCTTACATCATTATCTCTAGGCAACACTCATTTTTTTACACCATTATCTCTATGCAACACTCATTTCTTACACCATTATCTCTAGGCAACACTCATTTTTTATACCATTATCTCTAGAAAGTTGGCCTACTCCTCTCATCAGGTTGGATGAAGTTGGCCTACTCCTCTCATCCAGTTGGACTATTTTCTCAAACTAAAGTTGTAATGGGAGTTACTTTGCTTTTGAAAAAGGAGTAGTTTGAAAGGAGTTATATTTCATTTCCACAGATAACATTCTCACCAACCTCTGAACAGTAGCTTTACCATTGCCTGAAAACATTAGCAACTTGTTTAAGAAAGTCACAGCAAGGACCCCTATTTATAACAATATCCTCCCATTGCGTAAGACTTTCTTCCCACCATTTCCTGTGATAAATTTGTTGTTGGATAATAGAAAAAGGAATTAACTTGGGAGAAACTCAGATTTCTAGATAAGATAGAAAAAATTCGGACTCTCTGAGTAGCAAATGTCTTTTTGGAGGAGAGAGGAGGAAATTGGCCTGATTTATAAAGGCTTCTGACCCATCAAGGAAGGACACACTGCCCTGTCCAGGCCCAGGTCAGTGCCACTTGTATCCTCAGGCACGTTGTAGTCCAAGCCTCCTGAGGCACAGGTGGAAGCCTGTGGCGGAGGATGTGACTCAGAAGTGGCAGCCAAAATTCCATGAATCCATTCTTTCTGGCAGGTGGTGGAGGTACTGAAAGGGCTGGGCCTTGACAGCAGGAAAACTGTGGCCAAAACTTGAGGGAGTCTTAGCATGGAAAAGCTGACACTTGGCCTGGAAATCAAATTCCAGGCAAATGTGGCAATGTGGTTGCTGTTTTACAAGAATGCTCAGGAAAATGTCTCAGAAGCTGCCAGGCCTGGGTCATTGCATTCTGCCCCAGCTTCATGAAGGGTCACAGGCAGGAGAGCACTGGGCTTTTCTCCTCAAAATTCCTGGTGCACTCAACTGATCAGATTTACACCCCCCTCCTTGCTCTGCTGTCCACTGCTGCCTCAGGTCCTCTAGTCCAGGAGTTCGTTTTGTGTGGTGGATGCCCTTTACCGTTGGCGAAGCCTGTGGACTTATCAAAATAATAAATTTTAAGGTCCTGTTTTTGGACACATAAAATAAAATATGTAGGATTACAAAGAAAATAAATGTCATTCAAAATTGAGTTATCAAATATTTTTACGTTATAAGAGATATTTAATAGAAATGTTTATTGTGTATACTTTATCAATTCATTAATAACAAAATTTACTTATTTATCTAATAACTGGTGTAATTTCAAAGTAGTGATCAGTGTGAAAAATATTGCAAGGTATCTGCAATAACTGAAATGTAATACAGTGGGCAGGAAGTTTGTGTGCAAGTATGCAACTGATTTCTATTTGTGGCTAGGGGACAGGTATTCTTAGCACCACTCAGATTTGTTGCCTATGGTCAAGATTGAAGCACACGCTAAATTTCTGATAGGTGTTAATGAAAATCAAGATGTGATTTTCTTTTTATTCTTCAAGCTCATGGACTCCTAGTTTTAGAATCTCTGCTCTAGTTCTGTCTTCTGTTGTTCCTTATTAGCAATCACACATCACTTCTTGACTTCTAGAATATCAAATAATCTAGAGTGTCTACTTCACCATGGCATTGATATTTGAAAAAGAGAAGAAAAGGATCGAACAATTTTGAGAGTCATCCAAGTGCTAAATGCTTTATAAATGTTTTCTTGGTCAAATAATTAATCAATCCCCCGTTAGTTTGTCACGAAGATCTCATGAGTTAACTCAGGTAAATGTTAGCTATCATTATTTGCAAATTATGTGGAAGACATAAAACATCTCCTTACTTTATAGCAATACTTATGTTTCTTTATACCCATCTATCTTTACTCTTATTCCATGTGAACATTCTCCATAATAAAGCTAAATTATTTCCAAACTGAAAACCTAATTGTGTCATTTCCCTGCTTAAAATGGTGCAGCAGCTCCCTTCCTTTTGCCTTCAGGAGGAAGTTTAAATTTTAGCCAGCTAGTGACTTAAAAGACCCATAATTAATTATTTGACCTGTCCTTGCTTTCCACTTACTTTATTTCCAACTTTCATATTCCAAACATACTGAGTGTCCCATACTCTCTGTAGCAAACATTGCAGAATGTCATAATTATTCTCCCATTCTTCCTTGGTAAAGAACCCTAGATGTATTTACTGGTTCCATAACAGGTATATCTTATGAGAAGACCAAGGCTGTCCCCAATTCTTAGGGATAAATCTTAATTATAGTCAACTCATTATCTTTCCAACATGGTCATTTAAGCCAATCATTGACATTAATTAATTAATAACAAAACAGAATACACATTCTTCTCATCAGCCTATGGAACAGCCTCCAAAATTGATCGCATCTTCAGTCACAAGTCTAACCTATGCAAATTTCAAAGAATAGATATCATTCCTTGTATTTTCTCAGACCATCATGGAATAAAGGTTGAACTCAGTAACAACAGGAATCTGCATACTCATACAAAAACATTGAAACTAAATAGCCTTATGCTGAATGATAGCTGGGTCATAGATGAGATTAAGAAAGAAATTACCAAATTTTGGAACAAAATGATAATGAAGACACGAATTACCAGAACTTCTGGGATACCGCAACGGCAGTCCTAAGAGGGAAATTTGTAGCATTGCAAGCCTTCCTTAAGAGAATGGAAAGAGGAATTCAACAACTTAATGGGGCATCTCAAGCAACTGGAAAAGGAAGAACATTCCAACCCCAAATGCAGCAGAAGGAAAGAAATAACTAAAATTAGAGGAGAATTAAATGAAATTGAAAACAAAAGAATTATACAACAAATCAATAAACCCAAAAGTTGGTTTTTTGAAAAGATCAATAAAATAGATAAACCGTTGGCCAACCTAAACAGAAATAAAGAGTAAAATCCCTAATTTCATCAATCAAAAATGATAAAGGCCAAATGATGACAGACTCCTCAGAAATTTAAAAAATATTTAATGATTACAAAAAACTCTATTCTCAGAAGTATGAAAATCTGAAGAAAATAGATCAATACTTGGAAACACGACACCTTCCTAGACTTAGCCAGAAAGAAGTGGAAATGTTGAACAAGCCTATATCAAGGTCTGAAATAGCATCAATTATAAGAAATCTCCCCCCAAAGAAAAACCCGGGACCAGATGGCTTCATGTCAGAATTCTCCCAAACCTTTAAAGAGGAACTAGTACCTATATTACTTAATATTTTCCAATACATAGAAAAAGAAGGAATACTCCCAAACACATTCTATGAAGCAAATATCACCCTGATCCCCAAACCAGGAAAAGACCCAACAAGAAACGAAAATTATAGACCAATATCTCTAATAAATATTGATGCAAAAATATTCAATAAGATTCTAGCAAACAGAATCTAGTATCACATAAAACAAATTATACACCATGACCAGGTGGGTTTCATCCCAGGGTCCCAAGGATGGTTCAATATACACAAATCTCTAAAAATGGTATATCACATAAACAAAATAAAAAACGAAGACCATATGATTCTCTCAATTGATGCAGAAAAAGCTTTTGATAGTATCCAGCATCCTTTCTTGATCAGAACACTTAAGAAAATAGGGATAGAAGGAACATTTCTTAAACTGGTAGAGGCCATGTACAGCAAACCCACAGCCAATATCGTGTTTAGTGGAATAAAATTGAAATCATTTCCACTCAGATCAGGAACCAGGCAAGGTTGCTCATTGTCTCCATTGCTGTTTATTATTGTAACAGAAGTTTTAGCCATCTCAATTAGGCATGAGAAGGCAATCAAGAGTATCCAAATAGGATCAGAAGCGATCAAACTGTCACTCTTCACAGGTGATATGATTGTATATCTGGAAAAACTTAGGGACTCAACTACAAAACTCCTAAAAGTGATCAAGGAATATAGCAGCATCTCAGGATATAAAATCGTTACTCACAAATCTGTAGCCTTTATATATACCAACAATAGTCAAGGTGAAAAAACAATCAAGGACTATTTCTTTTACTATAGTGCCAAAGAAGATGAAGTATCTGGGAGTGTATCTAACAAAGGACATGAAAGATCTCTATAAAGAGAACTATGAAACTCTGAAAAAAGAAATAGCTAAAGATGTTAACAAATTGTAAAACATACCATGCTGGGAAGAATCAACATTGTTAAAATGTCTATACTTCCCAAAGGAATCTATAGATATAATGCAATCCCTATTAAAGTACCTCTGTCATACTTTAAAGATCTGGAAAAATTAGTACTTCCTTTTATGTGGAAACAGAAAAAAAAACAAAACTCAAATATCCAAGATATTACTCAGAAATGAAAAGAAATCAGGAGGTATGAAGCTACCAGGCTTCAAACTATATTATAAATCTATAGTGATCAAAGCAGCCTGGTACTGGCACAAAAATAGAGAGGTACATCTATGGAACAGGATTGAAAACAAAGAAATGAACCCAGACACTTATCATCATTTGATCTTTGATAAGCCTATCAAAAATACAAATTGGGGGAAAGGTTCCCTATTTAATAAATGGTGCTGAGAGAATTGGCTGGTGACTTGTAGAAGACTGAAACTGGACCTACACCTTTCTCCTCTAACAAAAATTGTCTCTCACTGGTTAAAGGGCTTAAACTTAAGACATGAAACTATAAAAATTCTTGAAGAGAGTGCAGGGGAACACTTTAAAAAATTGGCCTGGGAACTTTAAGAGGAGGAACCACTGGGCAATTTAAGCACCATCAAAAATACATTACTGGGATATAATCAAACTAAAAAGCATCTGCACTGCCAAGAACACAGTAAGTAAAGCAAATAGCCCTCAGAATGGGAGAGGATCTTTGTAGTTATATTTCTGATAAAGGTCTAATAATCAGAATCAACAGAAAACTCAAACTTATCAATAAGAAAAGAACAAGTGATCCCATTTCATTGTGGGCAAGACACATGAACAGAAGCTTTTCTGAAGAAGACAGGTGCACGGACTACAGATACATGGAAAAATGCTCATCATCTTTAATCATCAGAAAAATGCAAACCAAAAGCATTTTGAGATATCATCTAATTCCAGGAAGATTAAATCACTGCAGAAAATCCTGAAACCATAGATGTTGGCATGGATGTGGAGAAAAGGGAACACTTCTGTACTGCTGGTGGGAATGCAAGATAGTATGTTCCTTTTGGAAAGAACTTTGGAGGCAGGGATCTAAATGTAGACCTACTGTTTGATCCTGCAATTCCTCTAATAGGTGTATATCCAAAAAACCAAAAATCGCGTGGCAATAAAGATATTTGCATCAGATTGTTCATTACAGCTCAATTCATAATTTCCAAGTCTTAGAAGAAGCCCAAGTACCCATCAATCCCATGAATGGATTAATAAATTATGGTATATGTATACCCTGGAATACTATGCAGCATTAAAAAAGATGGAGAGTTTACCTCTTTTATGTTTACATGGATGGACATAGAAAATATTCTTCTTAGTAAAGTATCTCAGGAGTGGAAAAAAATATCCAATGTACTCAGTACAACTATAAAACCAATTTATAATCACTCACACTTTCATATGAGAGATGAATCACAACTATAGCCCAGGATGAAGGAGGAAAGGGGAGAGGGATGGGAAAGGAAGGAGTAGTTTTATAGAGGGAGGGCTAATGGTGGGATGACACCTATGGAGCATATTGCAAGGGTATAAGTCAAATCTATCAAGTATTGAACACAAATGTCTTAACACTGTGATTAAGCAAATGAAGTGAAAGCTAG
This sequence comes from Loris lydekkerianus, assembly GCA_963574355.1. Lineage (NCBI taxonomy): Eukaryota > Metazoa > Chordata > Mammalia > Primates > Lorisidae > Loris > Loris lydekkerianus. The sequence goes on from CAUYPK010134622.1 coordinate 16,882, forward strand.
GTTAATTAGTAGAATGTAAGCACTCCAATTTGTTCAAAAAATCAACACATTGAATCTGAGAAAGGCATAAATGTATTTATGATCTATGCATATATGACTTAAAGAAAAAAATAAAAATAATTACAGAACAGCAGCTAAGGACATTAAACACCAATAGGTCTATTCTATAGGAAATATCCAAGGAACCTCTTCAGGCCAAAGAAAATGACTTCAGATGAATAAATAGAAAGGTAAGGGTAAAAAAAAAAGAGTAACAGAAAGGATACATATGTTTTAAAATAAATATATATTTCTATTTTTTTAATTTATTTATATATTTTTTAATTTTTTTAATGTTAAATCATAGCTGTGTACATAAGTGCAATCGCCTCTACCCATTCTAAGATGCACCATAGATGTGACCCCACCCATTACCCTCCTACCTCCAAAACCTCCCCCCTCCCTTCCCCTTCCTTGACCCTTTCCGCATAGTCTAGTGCTATACTTGGGTTATAGCCTTCATGTGAAAGCTATAATTTAGCTTCATAGTAGGGCTGAGTACATTGGATACTTTTTCTTCCATTCCTGGGATACTTTGCTAAGAAGAATATGTTCCAACTCCATCCATGTAAACATGAAAGAGGTAAAGTCTCCATCTTTCTTTAAGGCTGCATAG
>CAUYPK010134623.1:0-30515 GCA_963574355.1 Loris lydekkerianus
ACCTGCCAAGATGCTGGGCTAGTTTTTCTATTTTTAGTAGAGACGAGGTCTCACTCTTGCTCAGGCTGGTCTCTAACTTGTGAGCTCAAGCAATCCACACTCCTCCGCCTCCCAGAATGCCAGGATTACAGGAGTGAACTACTGGGTCGAGCCTCTAAAACTTTGCTTTGGCCCTTTGGGTTCTATAGTGAGAATTAAAGTGAGTAAAGATGATTTTCTTTTCTCTAAAAGAATGGACTGTTGCAAGCTAGAAACTAATTCTTTCTTCAGTAGTCTACTCCAGAGAGGCGAAAGAAGTCCTAAAGAGGTAATTAAGAACAGAAAATTATGCTTAGGTCCAGCTCCATGAAGAAAGACATCAAGTGCCCCAGTCCCTGTTTAGGGTTTGACACAATTATTTCTCTGAAAAAAATAAGGGTTACTGGCCCACATCACAGGGTCTCAAAGCTTCAGATGCTGGTGTGGATGTTGAGAGAAGGGAACACTTTTACACTGCTGGTGGGACTGCAAATTAATACAACCTTTTTGGAAGGAAGTATGGAGAACCCTCAAAGACTCAAACTAAACCTCCCATTTGATACTGCAATCTCATTACCGGGCGTCTACCCAGAAGGAAAAAAAAATCCTTTTATCATAAGGACACTTGCATTAGACTGTTTATCACAGTTCAATTTACAATCACCAAAATGCTGTCATTTTTGCTGAGAAAAGTGCCTGTGAGTACATTCATGATACAGGGACCTAAAGGACTGCAAAATGGGAAGGCAAACGGCTGGGTTTACTGGTTCAAACCTCACTCAAGGATGTAGCAACAGAGGTCATCACTGGTGCCAGCTCCCATGGGCAATGTGAATCACAGCTCACTGGCTTGTCCGCATTTTCATGATGGGTGGTGATAAACTTTAGCAGAATTTGTGATCAGAAGAGGTTATATAGTGTTATGTAGTGTTCAGCTACTCCAGGGTCACTGTATCTATGAGTTTGTGGAGGGAGTTATTTTCTGGTCAGCCCCTCTGAAAGCTGTAAATTCAGTCAAGTGTGTCTTCCTTGTTCCTTAATATATATATATTTTGGTGGGGGGACACAGTCTCACTCTGTCACCTTTGGTAGAGTACCCTCGAATCGTAGCTCACAGCATCCTCAAATTCCTGGGTTCAAGCAATCCTCTTGCCTCAGTCCCTGAGTAGCTGGGACTATAGGCCCCCACCACAACACCCAGTTAGAGACAGAGTCTCGCTCTTGCTCAAGCTGGTCTCAAACTTCTAGCTCAGGCAATCCAACCGCTTCAGCCTCCCAGAGTGCTAGGATTACAGGCATGAGCCACCATGCCTGGCCCGGTTCCTAAACATTTTTAAATGCACATTTATTAAGTACTTACTGGGTGCCAAGAACTTCATATGCAAATAGTAAGTGTCCAACATGTATTGAGACCTGTCTATGTCAGACACTATTCTAAATTTCATGTTCACAACTGCTCCGTGTAGTAAGGAAGGGGCCCAGAGGGATTAAGTAACTTGTACAAGGTCCCACAGCAAGGAAGTACAATCTGCACAATTTTGGAAATGCCGTCTGACAGCACCCATAGTACAGATTTGAAAATTAGGTAGGGAAGACCATCCAGGCCATTACTATCTCTTTAAATTTCCCAGAGTCTTACAGTCAGAAGTATATGTGTTATAAATATCATCCAAAAGTTAACTGTAGACTAGGGACAGCTAGTCAATGGTGTAATGCATCCCTTTACCATAACTGGTTCATCCTCCTGCTGCTCAGGGTGGATGGTGCCCTGCACAGGGCTATTGCCTTTTAACACATGCACGGCCTTCATCATCATGGCTCTCAAGGGACACACGCCAGTCCCAGCTTTGAAGGTCTAGAGAGAGGAAGGAACCACTGCAGTAGATAGCAGCTTGAACCTCCATGTTCCCCTTTGAACCTTAGTTTTGTTATTTCCTCTACTAGTTTGTAAGCTCTCTGAGGACAAGGGCCAAATCCAATTCACTTTTATATTCTGCATAAAGCTAAGGCACCTCTAGGCAGCAGAAGCTCAGCACTTTTTTCTGAATAACTAAACATATTTGCAACATATTCCACTCTGCAAATAATTAGACGTATTTTCAAACTCCACAAAAACACACATTCTGCTCTTATCAAACTATTATTTCCATGTAAAGTAATCATTGAATTTGTCATTCTCTGCAAGCCAAGTATTTTCACCTTTGGCAGAAAATAAGGTGGGTTTTCCAATATATAACAAGGACAAAACAAAAAAGACAAATCTTTATCATGTTAGCAAGGAGATTTCACAAACTAGAGCAGACCCAATGACTCTTTATAATGCAAATTATTTACCAATATTAGTGAAGGGCCTGAACTCAATCCAGCTACTTGTGATTACAGTAACGTGTACTCATTCTGACACAGAGTAGGCTGGCTGACCAAAATGAAAATAATAACAAATAATGATCCAGATGAAATCCATTATTTTTCACATCTGTTGGTTTCTTTTCCTTGGCTACTTTTCTTTTTTGACTAATGGTGTCTCCTTGTGTTTTGAAATGAAACTTCTAAACATGGATGTTGCTTTCAAATAAATACAACATTTTTGTTTCCTCATCTGCTTGTGTTTATTGTTTTATGTTAAAAGAGCTAGCAAAAAAAAATAAAAAAATAAAAAAATAAAAAAAAAAGAGCTAGCATTTCCTAAGGGTTCAGTCTCTTCCAAGCAGTTGGATCTACGAAATAAATTCCTTGTATTTTTAGCTGAGAACTAGACTAAATATCTTTACTTAAGATGCCTTTCCCAAGTAATTTGTTAGTATATTTGATTAGCTGTATACCCCCTACATCCACAAACCATAAAATTACTATCATAATAAGCACAAACAGGGGAGCTTCTGATTACCCAAATATTTTATAATAATTCGAATATAATCAGTCAAGATCTAGAAACAAAACCTTTCAAAAGACTGATGCTTTTATTTTGTATATCATCTTAATTATTCCCAACACTTTCTATGACTACTACGTTACTATATTTACTTCATAAAAAATGTATATGATGAAAATCAGGCAAAACTATCTTTTACATCTGTATGATTCCTCGAAGTTCCCTTAACTGTTTTCTGTAATGGTAGTTAGAACAACTAACTGAAAAAAAAATCTTATGCCCAAGTTCTCCTTTTTGTACATCTAACCATAAAGAAAAAAAAAAAAAAAGTTCCCTCATAATTTACCTTCTCTTCTCTTCCTCTGAGGAAATAGAAACTATTTCCCTTTTTAATAACAGAGTTTTTATTTTAACTTGAACACCTAAGAGTGTTAAGAAACTTTTCTTCTCCCTACACTTTGAAAATTTAATTAAAATGTCTCAGCTGATCTATCTGCTAATGATTATTTGGACAATGATGCAGAGAATCCTTTTTCTCAAAGGAATGAACACCTTTTAAGCCAAGAACAGCTTTGGGTCCAGATGTTACTGTTGTTCGTTCTCACCATTAATCACCAAACATTGCAATAAGACCCACCATGGATATTATTCAAACAGAGACTCAATTAAATTCAGAGGCAGTCCATTTAATCTTCATCAGCTCAAACAATGGCAACTTCATTTTTCTCAAGCAAATGTTGAGTCGGAGAGGAGAAACTTCAGAGATTTTCATTTCATTCAATATTGTCATAAAGTAACTGGATTTATAGTTTGACTTTGGACAAAGGAGAACCACCTTCTCCTGCTAGGAGGCAACACAAAGGGGAAGATAATCACCCTGCACCACTAAGTACAGTTGTGATAAATTTGTGCTGAAAAAGAAAAAGATTCGTTTGCTTCCTTAAAGGCTGGGATAACTTAAGAAAGAAATAAGATATTCTATTCTGATTCTGTAGTATGAAGATGGATGTGGGGCAGAGAAAGGAGGCAGAAAACTAGAATGGAAGGAGGCAAGGGAACACCCCAACTCCTACATTCTTCACTTTGTCTAAGTCAAGAAGGAAATAGCTCCTCAGAGGGTCCCTGCAGGAAGCAGCCTGTGGGCATGATGGAAGAGGCAGCCGTAATGAGGCACAGCGTGGAGCTGCTGGAGACCGTTCTTGCTGTGGCCATGACATTATTGAAGGTAGGTAAATGGCAAAGGACTGTTAATTAGATGTCCTTACCTGTTGGTTTAGGTTATGACTGATTACTCCAGAACTCTCTACTGGATTTCCTATTTGGGAACCCTTTCTAATCATCTCTGTACTAGTCAAAGTTCTCTGAGTAAATAGAAAACACTCGTACATACACAGAAAGAGACAGAGAGAGAGATAAAGACAGAGAGGGCTTGGGGGTGTTTTGTTTTGTTTTAATAAGAAATTGGCTCACACAATGATGGAAGCTGTAAAGTTTTAAGATCTGCCATCAGCAAGCTGGAAACCCTGATAGCTGATCTGTAGTTCCACACTGACAACTGGCAGGCTCAAGTTCCAAAAGAACCAATTTTTCAGTTCTAATCTGAAAGCAGAAGAAGATCAATCAATGTTCCAGTTCAAGCAGCCAGGTATGATGAGTTCCTACCTACTCAGGGGAGGCTTTTCTGTGCTATTCAGACCTGATTGTATGAGGCCCACCTTCTTTAGGGAGGGAAGTCTGTTTTACTCACAGTCGAATGTTAGTCTCATCCATAAATACTCAGAATACGTGTGGCCAAATATCTGGGCACTCTGTGGCCCAGTCAAGTTAACACATGAAATGAAGCATCACAATCTCCTGATACTCTGAGGAAGTTCAAGGTAGTAGGAAGTCTCCCTACACCAGCACCCACTAGATCTATAGTCCTCACCCCCGAGGACACTGACCTACACCAGCACCCACTAGATCTGTAGTCCTCACCCCCAAGGACACTGACATAGTAGCAGTTCTGTGGCCTGAACTAGACTGCAGCACCAGGCTGCATGGCAGGAGGTGAGTGGTGGGAAAGCAAGTGAAGCTTCATCTGTGTTTAGAGCTGCTCCCCATCACAGGCATCACCGCCTGAGCTCTGCCTCCCGTCAGATCAGCAGTGGCATTAGATTCTCACACAAGTGTAAACCCCACTGTAAACTGTGCATGTAAAGGATCTAGGTTGCACACTCTGTATAAAAATCTAATGCCTCCTGATCTGCGGTGGAGCAGAGGTGGTAATGCTAGTGCTAGAACCACCTAGTTCCTGGAAAACAAGCTCAGGGCTCCCACTGACTCTGCATAATGGTAACTTGTATAATTATTTCATTCTATAATGAATAGTTGTCCATTTTAAATTGCACATGAATTTTATGAATGCCCTGTATATTATGATGTAATAATAATACAAATAAAGTGCACAATAAATGTAATGCACTTGAATTATCCCAAAACCATCCCTGGCCTCAGTTTGTGGAAAAATTGTCTTCCATGAAATCAGTCCCTGGTGCCAGAAAGCGGACCACTCCTATAGGTTTTGGGGGAAGAGTGTGGATCTCATAAAATGTAAGGGTATTAGTGCCTCCCTTCAAAACCATTCCTAAAGCAACTAGACCTTAGCAAAAGGAGATGAATGTCCATATAGGTGACAATAATAATAACAATAATAACGGCAAACACATGCATGGCACCTACGCATGCCAGGCACTGTTTGAGTGTATTTCATGAGCTCCATCAATGATGCTTTCAGGTGGATGAGGAAACTGAGGCACAGGGAGCCTGGGTAATTTTCCCCAGGTCACAGAGCTAGAAAGTGGCAGGGTCAGAAGTCCCACCCCAACTGTCTGGCTCCCGAAATCCATGTGCTGTTTCTCATTTTGATGAACACTTATTCAATGTTCATGATGTGACGATGAGCAGGACAAGTCTCTGCTTTACAGACATGAAATGTGGTCCAGGGGAGCAGCAGAATTAATGGAGGCTGCAATGCCCACAAAATGAACCATCACCTTGACCCAGACACCAGGAAGACCTCTTCATCTGGAGGATTTGAGGTGTAGGGATGAAACCTGAGGGCTGTCCAGTCCTGCTTCCATCCTCACCCCTCTCTCTCTTTGGCTGAGCTCTACCTCCCAGAGAAGAAGACACCAGAGCACGGCCTTCACGTCACATCTCTCTGGTCTGGACTGCTAACTACCAACTACCAACTACTAACTAACTACCAACTACCAACTACTAACTACCAACTGCTAACTACTAACTACCACCTGATCCATCCACATCTACTGCAGCCTCTCAAGGCTATTCTCCAACCAGGATGCAGAGGTTTCTTCTCAAAACAAGAGCATACCACATGCCCCTCCCGAAATCCCGTTGATAGGTTTCCATTGTTCCTAGGAGTAGTGCTTGAATCTGAGGATGGATCCCATCTGCCCTCCAGGCTCATCCCACCCACCCCACTCTCCCTGGTTCCAGCTGATCAGGCCCCTGAGCCTCCTGCCTGGCCCCTCCCACCTCCACTGCCCATCTTCACCCTTTGTCTGGAGAACTTGCCCTGGAGGAGTTTCTTATTACAACCACACCCTTTTTTCTTTTCTTTGTCCTAAAGTATGGAGTCTTTTTGATTTTTTCATCCATTAGAGCCCCCAAGGATCTCAAGTCTTCCTGGGGAAAGACCCCAGACCTCTCTAACTAGGTCGGACCCTCACTGTGAGCTCTCATGACACTGCAGGTCTCTCCTTTGCAGCTCCTCTCACAGTTTCAATGGCAATGGGTCTACAAAACCCAAGAGACCAAGAACAGCTGCTTTTACTCCCTGTAATGCAATGAAAAATATATTTTGTCCTTGTCCCCATTTCTTGGCAAAAATCTCCTAAAATGCTTGGAATCTCCTGAATGCTGAGTATCTTTATAAGCTAATGAAATGACTAACGGTAGCAGCCCTAAAATAGCTTCAAGATGAGGGCTGGTCCCCAGAAAGACTAATCCATAACTAGTGGGTTGGAACTTTCAGCCACACCCCCCTGATTTTCTGAAAAGGGAAGGAATCTGAAAATCGAGTTCAAATATCAATGGCCATTGATTTAATCAAGCAACCCTAGCTAATGAAATTTCCATAAAAACCCCTAAATGATAGGGTCTGGAAAGGCTTTTAGAAATACCAGTAAATGTAAGTTAAGCATTTTCCTGAGTTCTGTAGTCATTCTAGGGAATTGTCAAAACTGAGGGGGGAGTTTGGGAAGTCTTCAAATTTATAGCCAATTGGTCAGAAGTACAAGCAGTACTTGGGGGGCTGCTAGCATCTAAAATAGGAACGGTGTTGTGGGACTGAACCCTTAACTCGTGGGGTTCTGCTAACTCTGGGAGTTAGTGCCTGAAACGAATTGGATCAAATTGCTGGACATTCAGCCGGTGGCAGAGAATCACAGCCTCACCACTGTTCACCAATTGCCTGACAGAGTGTAGTTCTATGTAGACAAGAAAAGTACTGTCTAAATCAATGAAGGACAGAATAAGTAATTTCAGAAGAAGAAAAACATGAACAAAATCACTGAGTTAGAAAGGGTAAGACATATAAGGAATGGTGAATAATCCAAGACAGTTGCTTAGAACCAGAACCAGAATGATGCACAGATTAGGCTAGAAAATGTTGGTTAGGGATGTAGCATAAAGAGCTGGAAATTCCAAGTTAAGGAGTGCAGACATTCTATACTATAGGCAATGGGCAGCCATCAAGGGGGGTTTTGAGCAAGAGAAAGAGAATCAGCTATGCAGTTTAGAGCAAAGATGTCAAACATAGCTGCTTATTGGATTTATCTGTGGACTTATGAGAAATGTCAGAGCCACAGTTCAACCCCAAGAATTTCTGATTTAATTGGGATAGGGTATAGTCCACACATCAGGAGTTTTAAAACCTCCCCCAGGTGGTTCAGGTATGCAGTAAAATTTGAAAACCATCACTTTAGAAAAATCATTCTGGAATCTGTTTTATTACATTGGAGAGGGCCACTGGTTGGCTAGGAAGCTATCCTAATGCAAGCAGCATGAGCACCAGGGCAGAGCTCCACTGAGGAAGGGAGGGCCTCTTCTAAAAAAATAAAAAAATTGTCAGGGTCAAATGTCAGAGATGACTACTTGGACATGAGAAAAAAGAACTGGAAAATGATTGCAGGGTTCCCACCTGGGGCAACTGCACTGGTGGCCCTGGGACAAATTAGCAAGTTAACAGAGAAAGAGAAGACAAGGAGCGGGGTGGGGAGGGAGGGAGCTAAACCAGTCCCCTGTCAATCTGGCCTTCACCTTCCCCAGCCCCAAATCTGCCAGCGCTAAATTAAACCAATGTCAGCACCAACAACTCTGCCAAGGGCCAGCGAAATTCAGCCGGTTCAGGCTGGCACAGGATAACAGGACATCTATCCTACCCCAAATGGCCCTCTCCTGGGACCTCCCTGCCTGAAGAATCCTAATATAGAATTCTTCCCAATAGGACATCAGGTAGTTTCAGCTGTCTCCGGCCCCTGCCAAAAAATAGAGGGGCGCAGTTAAGGAGTGAGGACCCAATCGCCCTGAGCCCGGTAGATCACAGGCTCCACCTGGCCTGCTAGAATCCCACTCCCAAGCAGATGGGAAGCCAGCGCAGGACCAGAGCACAGATGCAAGGTGCTCACCAGGAATGTGACGGAGCTGCAAGGTTCTCCTTTTTAATTCTTTATCTGATAACAAGCTTCAGTCCCCAATCAATATTGCCAGCACGCTGCTGTGCACCCCACCGGGCATACGTTGTTGTCTATTACTCTTTTTAGGGAAATAATTACCCAGGCACATACGGTGTAAAAATTATTCATAGTTCATTCATTCTCTCCCTCAAATGAAACAATTACAGACATGTCTAAAAAACATAAAAAGGGTTCGTCTCTACCCTTCACAGTAAAAGCTTGCTGAGAAAAGTTGCATTTTTGTAAAAGTAAGGCTTGATTCCCCAGAATCTTTAACAGAGACTGTGAAAGTGGAGGGCACGGGACAGAGAGGGTAAGGTCAGCATAATAAAACACACCATTGCCTGTCTGAACAGCCTTCAGGATGGCCAGCTTTGGTGAAAATGCAGCCAACCGCCTCTTCCCTGCCTGGAGGAGCAGAAATAAGAGCACCAGGCTGCTTGACAGTCCTTGGGGAGAAGGAGACCAGAAAGGGTTTACTTGACACATTTTCCCTTGAGGGTAAGGGATCTGCTATTATAATGCTGGCCACGGGCAATTCTGGGCTGCTTCGAATTATCTGCACATATCCCTTAGGGGCAGATACAAGAGATTCTTTGCAGTACCTTAGCCTGGCTCTCTCCTTTTCTTTCCACAAAGTATAATAGCCACGGCCAGCCTGGGGCCCAAGTGGAGTCTGCCCTCCTGTAGCTGATCTTATCCCCTGAACATTCTTGCTCAGGCAAGGTAGAGAACTGGGGTGGTTCTTTAACAAAGCTGTGGGCTTGGAATTCAAATTCTGGTCCTCCCACTTACTGACTCAGTGGCCTTCGGCAAGTACTGTGGTTTGGTCATCTGTAAAATGGGTCAATAGTAGGGCGGCGCCTATGGCTCAGTAGGTAGGGCCCCGGCCCCATATACTGAGGGTGGCGAGTTCAAACCCGGCCCCAGCCAAACTGCAACAAAAAGAATACCCCGGCGTTGTGGCGGGTGCCTGTAGTTCCAGCTACTCGGGAGGTTGAGGCAGGAGAATCACCTAAGCCCAAGAGCTGGAGGTTGCTGTGAGCTGTGACACCACAGCACTCTACCGAGGGAAATAAAGTGAGACTCTGAAAAAAAAAAAAAAAAGGGTTAATAGTAGAATGTAGTATAGGATTGTTTGGAGGAGGGAGTCCATTAACACAGGCATGTGCTATGTCTGGCACACAGCAACTGCCCCCAATATGTTAGCTGCTATCACAAGTTTTCTATAAAGTAGTATAGCTTAGTGACCATGAAAATTAAGTTTGCAATGTCTTAATTGTCTGACAATTAAGTTTTCAAACTCAGCCGAGAAAAAGTGCTACATACGTCCTTGGTGAACATCACTACAGTCACCTTCAAAGTACTTCCCTTGGGAAGCTGTGCAGGGACGGCAGCCCTTAGTCCACCCTGCAAAGTACTGCTCTAGGATGAGTTCACAAACTTAATTGTCAGACACTATTACGACAGCTCTGACAGCCATTCCAGAAAAAGAGTTCCACAATTGCTTTGAAGGGTGGACCAGACGCTGGTATCGGTGCACAGCTTCCCACAGGAAGTACTTCAGAGGTGACCGCAGTGAAATTCAGCAAGGAGTTTTGTAGCACTTCCTCTAGGATGAGTTTGTGAACTTAATTGTGAACCTTCATAAGAACAGGAACGCCACAGCCAGTTGACTTGAAACCTTGGCTCCACCACTTCTGAGCTGTGTGATTATAACTAGTTCTTAACTTCTCTGTGCCTTTGTGTTGTTTAACCTATAGAAGAGAAATATTATTATTGTAGCTATTATAAAATGGTTATTAAGCTAATTTTACATGGATAGATATATTACTTAGAACAGTATTTAAACAGTAAATAATCTATGTGTTAGCTATTTTGTTGTGATGTAGTTACTCCGGACTAGGATGACAACATATATTAAGCAGAAAAGGGGTAGTTCATATAATCAGAAGTTTGGGGCTGTCACCCTGCTATGCAGGAAGAGCTCTGAATTTTTTTTTTTTTTTTTTTTTTTTTTTGAGACAGAGCCTCAAGCTGTCACCCTGGGTAGAGTGTCGTGGCATCTCAGCTCACAGCAACCTCCAACTCCTGGGCTTAAGAGATTCTCCTGCCTCTGCCTCCCAAGTAGCTGAGACTACACATGCCCGCCACAGTACCCGGCTATTTTTTGGTGGCAGCCGTCATTATTGTTCAGCAGGCCCGGACTGGATTCGAACCCGCCAGCTCAGGTGTATGTTGTTGGTGCCTTAGCCGCTTGAGCCACAGGTGCCAAACCAGAGCTCTGAATTTTAAGTATGGTAACTTTTCCCTTTGCATCTCTGAACCTCACTTTTCCCATCTGTAAAATGAAATAGTCAAAAAACCTCTACTCTGCAACATTATTGTAAAGATTAGAAATTAGGTTTGTAGAGATCTGTACAAAGGGGGTGGAGATTTCCTGCCTGAGTCCCTTCCCAGCCCCTCTGGAGTCTGGCCAGGGGAAGTACAAACTCACAGGATCCACCTAGATGCAAAACCGAGTGCCCCTTTATAAAGAGTGGGGCGGGGGGCACAGATAACCCACTATGATAGAAGCTGAACTGGAGTGGTTTGGGAAATGCAGCCTCAACCACATCACCTAAGGCAGCTCCTTCTTCCAGCGTCGTGCTGTGGAATCCAGCCCCCCTGACCAGCTTGCCCAGAGGAGGGATGAAGAGTGGGGAGACGTAGGGAAGGGCGCAGCGTCTGGGTCCTGGGAGTGAAGGAGAGGACAGTGAGATGCAGCTCCCTGTTACGTCAAAGTGGAGTAGCACCAGCCTCAAAGAGACCACACCGTTAACATTGCCGGTGACCGTGGAGTTCAGCTGCACAGCGGGATTCTGGGTGGTTCTCTCTGTTATGAGGCAAGGCTGAAACAAAGGTTGACAAGCAGCGGCCTTCCCCCTTTGCTGAGAATTTGGCAGATCCCGGTCCACATTCAGAACACACACTATTTGTTACTAATATCTAAAATTTAAATTAGCAAATAGTGCGTGCCCTGTATTTCTATTTGCTAGGCACCATGTAGACTGAGTGTAAACACACACACACACATTTTCCTCTTAGGTCACAGATGCTCACTATACGAGATATATGTCCTCGTTGCTGGAATATTTTACATTGTTTTCTTCACAGTAGAACTGTGTCTTCAAAATTAGGCTGACATCATCCTTGAGGCTGTACATTTATAAAACGCCAGCTTCAAAGAGTTCCCATCTGGCATCTTTCCATAACGTTCACTAAACGGGTTAACAGGTGATTCTCCAGTTTCAGGGTCCGACGACGCGAGGTACTTCTGACAGGAGCTATCCAAAGTTAGCACAGACTTCACACGGTAGTACACTCCCATACGGGATTGCCCTCACTCAGACGCGGCCGCAAACTCTGGTTGCCAGGCCACCCACACTCCTGACCAAGTGGCTACAAATTTGAGGGTTCTTATTACTTCCATAGGCTCCATAATTTGCTGGAATAAGTCACCAAACTCAGCAAAGTGCTATACTTACATTTATGACAAAGGATACAACTCAAACCCAACCAAATGAGGAGCAGCATTGGGCAGGGTCTAGGAGAGTCCCAAACACAGTTTCCATGTATTTGGGGTGTGTCACCCCCTAGCACATAAACGTACGATTTAACGGGACATTCACAGGAGCCTGGAGCCTTGGGGTAACCACTGGGTACGTGGTTGCACTCCCACTCCAGCCTCTCCCCACAAGGTTGATCTTTCTGCCATGACCAGGCCCTCTGCTGACACGAGGGACCCACCAGGTGTCACCTCACTGACCCAAACTCAGCTGTGCACCCAGGACCCCCATGTATAACTGAAACACTCCCATCACTTGGGAAATTCCAAGGGCCTAAAAGCTCCCTCCCAAGAACCCAGAAGAAAGACTAGACAATATTTGTATAACACGGTTGATGGAAAGCTGATAGTCAACAAATGACACTTTTCACTGGATTTTTCATCCAACTACCCTTCTTGACAAGGTAAACTCAAAAAAAGGAGCGGAAAAATGTCTTCCTTAACTGTTAACTATTCTGAACCAGAAATACAGATCATCATAGCATATGAGTCTCCACTTTCCAATGTTGGTAAGAATCATAGCAAACAACAGCAGCCATTTATTGAAAAGCTACTATATACCAAGCACTTGGACGCGTTGAAATCCACACCAACTCCATTCGCAGGGAAGAGAACTGAGAGTTAGAGAGACGATGTATTGACCTCCGACAACTAAGGCCTGCAGGCCAAATCCAGCTCACCACCTGTTCTTGTGCGGCCTGAGAACTAAGAATGGTTTTTACACTTTGAAATGTTTGTAAAAGGACAAAAGAAAAATAATATTTTGTGACATGCAGAAATGATATGAAATGCAAATTCTAAAACTATAAATAAAGTGCTATGGTCTGAATGCTTAAATCTCCCCAAGATTCTTGTGTTGAAACCTAATCACCAGTGCGATAGAATTAGGAGGAAGGGCTTTTAAGGGGTGATTAGGTCATGGGGGGAAAAAAGGGGACCCCAGAGAGCTGGCTGCTCCCTTCTACCACATGGGACCCGGCTAGACGGTGCCGTCTACGAGGCTGAGAGTGGACACGTACCAGATGTAGAATCTGCTGACACCTTTATCTCGGCATCCAGAGTGATGGGAAATAGATTTCTGTTCTTTATAAACTACTGGGTTTGTTATAGCAGCACAAAACTATGATGACAAAGCTTTATTAAAACAGAATTATGCCCATTTACTTGTGTGTAAACTATAGGTGCTTTTTTTGCTATGATGACCAAGTCAAATTGTTACACCAGAGCCCACGAGGCCCACAAAGCCGTAATATTTGCTATCTGATCCTTTTCAGAAAACTTGCTGACCCCCGAAAGAAGGTCACATCCATGAGTGTCAGGAGTGGTATTGAAAGCTTTCTCTCCGGCGCCAAAGCGCATCATAGCAGCAAATCTCTTGATTTTGTGTTTACTGTGCATCTAACACGGTCAGACCCATGTTCAAACATCTCATTTTAGCCTCCCAAATCGTCAACATTTTGCAGGTAAGGAACTGAGCTTGGGGACCTCGAGTCACATATCGGATGCCCCCCAGCTAGGTGCACCTCTAGGCCCCCACTCCCCTCATTCCCACACCTAAGTCACACTTGACTCCACAACAGAGCAGAGAGCTTCCTAAATTTAGTGTTTCCGTTCCACCCACCATAAAGCCGCCCCTAGCTGCTACAGTTTTGTTCTTTCAAGAATAGAAGGAACAGGAAAATCTAAACTGAAGTTCAGACCCAGATGGAGTTCAGGCAGAAATTCGCCCCCAACCCTGCCAGGGGCTGCAGGTCCCAGGGCTGCTGCCATGGAAGCTTTTACCTTTTTATTTTGCTCCAGCTCTCGAGACCTCCAGCTGTCACACATCTGGGGAGAACACAGAAAAGTAAAACCTATGTGATTGAAAGACTGAAGATAAATACCCAGGTTCATCACAAAAAAGGCAGCAAAACATCTGAATATTCGAGAGATCATACATCAAAGAAGGGAGGAAATCGCTTGGTGCTATCTGAGGAATATTGCAAGATGATAAGACAGAGCATCGGGAAGCATAAAGTATTCGGAAGCATAACAGACGTGGGGCACACCCAGCACAGAACAAGCTCGCTCAGCCCCGGGGGAAGGGGCGGGGATCAGCCAGGCGGGTCGCACAGCCCCAGGAAGCAGAACGTTCATTGTCATTTCCAGCTGGGATTGACTCCATCTGCAGGTTCTTTTCTTGAAAACTTTATTATGACAACGTAATATTCTGAAATTAAAACAAAACAAAACAAATTTTAAAAAAGACAGTGAAAGCAACTAATTAAGAATAGCTGCTTCTTACACCATGAAGTGAACGAGACCCTTCATTAGAGCTGTTGTAGATTAAACTCAGCAAGGGCAACGTTTAGGCTGCGGATCTCACTCCCCTCCCATGAAGTATCTCCTACAAGGTCACTTTGGGATGAGAAACGGGGAGAGGGATGATTGCACTTGGGACAGAGAGGGCACTAGTGGGCATGAGGAACTATGAAAGAAGACACGCAGCCAGGCATGGAGGCGCACACCCTTGGGAGGCCAAGGTGGGAGGATCGCTTGAGCCCGGGAGTTCAAGGTCACAGTGAGCTATGATCAGGCTGTTACACTCTAGCCCCATCCACAGAAGAAGATCCTACCTCTAAAAAAAGACCAGGGGACACAGAAGACAGGTTTGTGTCCCACAAAGAGAAAAGAGATTGGGACAGGAACCTGGAAGAGTGTGGCTGAGATGAGGAGGAGGCTCTTTGACCAGCCTATGCCAGAGTCCAGCTCAGATCTGGTGCCCCAAGACCAGGAGTTTTGGGTGTGTGCAGAGACCTCCTCTTTTGTATGGACACTGTGACCCCCAGTGTCACCAAAAGTGCTTCTCCAGAGGGTCTGCGGCAACAGGTGTACACAGGCGGAAGGCAGCATTAGGGGGAGAAGTTGAGGCTAGTGACTCCTGTCAGCTGACTGCCATTCTGAAAAGACTTCCAGAAGTAAGGGCAAGGATGCACTTTGGATAAGGGGTGACACAAAATCTTACTATTTTTCAGATGCCATAATACTGAGCTGGTAGATGTAAGGGCTGCCTGATAAACCACGCAAATTTGGCAGCATTGTTCTAATGTGCATTTTGATTGCTCATCACCGCGTGGTTGGAGAAATCTCTCCCTAGCAGAGGTTACCGGTCACTTTCCTGTCTTGGTCTTGCCTTGATCTACTGTGCTGCGCTCCAAGCTCTTCCACAAGCCCGTGGTAGGCTGCTTACTGCTGTCAGCGTCTTCCTCTCAGCCTCTCTGCCTCCGCTCCCTTGATGCTCAACGTTTTAAGGACAGCTGCCTCCTCGGGGGCAGGTCTCTGACTCTAGGCTTGGTTCTCCTCCTCTGCATACTCTGCGCTGGGGACAGCCCTGTCACCCGGGAAACAGGTGTTCTCTTTTTGCATGATTCCTCTGTTTCTAGCTTTGTCTGTCTCATTCTGTGCTGCATAAATTTTAAGCTCCCTGCTGCAAACTCCAATATGGGTTTTTGGTGCAAAGCAAAGAAGTTCATGTGAAAGAAATGCTCCCCATTACAGAGAAGTCAGTGACATCCAGAGTCATATTGTCAGATATCCTGTAGCACAAAGCAGCCTGGGATTTAATGATGAGCTGGCTCCTGTCCAGTATTTGCTTCTGACACACAAACTCTGAATGGACACCTTAGTAGGAGTTATAAAAATGCAGACACTTCCAACACTAAAAACAAAAGTAGAAGTGTCTTGAGAAATCGGAATGTCTGGAACCAAACATTTTTGTAGCAGCCCGGATAGCCTATGGGTAGGAGGAGAGAGAGTTATAAGAAATACCTGTCTAGCTCAATTATGGAACACTTTGCTGGAAAGGGCATGGAGAGGGATTCAGCTCTCCTAACAAGCATAAGAGCTCGCGAGATGAGAGCAGTGGTGAATTGGCAGTCTCTGCACCTGTGCTGTTTAGAGGTCAGCCTTATGTGAGGCTGGAGGAGAAGGCAGTCTGGAGCATGCGCATTCTATCACGGACCCCGCTTACTCTGACTCTGGAGCATGCGCATTCTGTCACGGACACACTTACTCTGACTCTGGAGCATGCGCAGTCTGTCACGGACCCGCCTACTCTGACTCTGGAGCATGCGCATTCTATCACAGACTCGCTTACTCTGACTCTGGAGCATGCGCAGTCTATCACGGACCCGCTTACTCTGACTCTGTCTCCCTTCCTGCCTGCAGAACACCAGCGCGGTGTCTCTCTGCTGAAGATTACCAAGGCCTGCTAAAGACTAAGATCTATCTTTCTAAGAAGACTGCTTTACTCTCTCCAAGACACACTCTCTCTCTCTCCAGCTAAAATAGATAGCCCTCAGATACCTAACAGACCTGAGCAAGGTAACTTAGCAGTCCGCATCCAGAACCTAGTTAAGGTACACCTGAGACCTGGCCAGTCCTGGGCCCTGACGAGTGGTGTCAGGAACGAGATGTGACATATTTTATTACAAAATACAAATTTCAGCCAGGCTCGGTGGCTCACGCTGTAATTCTAGCATTCTAGGAGGCCAAGGCAAGTGGAGTGCCTGAGCTCAGGAGTTCAAGACCATCCTGAGCAAGAGAGAGACTCCATCTCTACTAAAAATAGAAAAATTAGCCAGGTGTTGCGGTAGATGCCTGTAGTCCCTGCTGGGAGGCTGACCTAAGAGGATTGCTTGAGCCCAAGAAATTGAGGTTGCTATGAGCTATGATGATGCCACAGCATTCCACCCAGGGCAACAAAGTGAAACTCTGTCTAAAATAAAGAAAGAAAACCTTAAAAATTTAAAAAATAAAATACAAATTTCAAAATTTTTGTGTTTAGTATTACAGAAAACCATCTAAAATGATAGAAGGGCTGCATTTATTAAACAGCTACTTTTTCCTAGAAGCATTTTTAATTCCATTGTATCTTTCCAATAACTCTTCAAATTAGTCACTTTATAAAATTATCCCCCACTTTATAAAAGAGAAATGAGAAGTTCAGAAGGCTTAAGAAACTAGCAGCCTCTTCAAGGTCAGCCTGAAGATAGGAGTGCCAGGAATCTGAAGTGGAAAGCCTCCCTCCCCTCGGAAGTCTGATCCCCTCCCCTGTGGCCACATTGCCCAGTGAAGTGACGGTTTAGGTAAAGTTTAAAACACTCACACAATCACAACTGAATGGGAGTCTTTATATTTCCTTGGCAGTTAATTTTCTCAAGAATAGTAAAACTCCAAGTGGGATTGTGTGGCATTAACCAATCTTTCATAGACGGATTTATAAACTAAAATACCAGTGTATTCATTTACACTGAGGATTATACCCCAGCAGTGACCCAAATATCACATAGGCAATTTGGGAAGTAAAAATCACTTAGCCCCATTGTGCTATATCTTGAAGACCCTCTTCTACCTGGACCTATAGAACTCAGCAGTAGTATCCTTTTCTGACAGAGAAAGAAACTCAAAAAAGACTCGGAGTTACAGAGGTTATTCATAGCATATCCAGAAATGAATGTTCACATTTCCTCTTCACTGTCTTCAGTTTTAAAAAAAATAAAAAACCCTGTTATATGGATCTTTTAAAAAGAACCTAGCTCTTAATTGCACCAAGCGTGAGAAAGTAGCATAAACATTTTACTTTACCAAACATATATATCATTTAAAAATGTAAAAAAAAAAAAAAAATGGGCCAAGCAGATGTAAAATCATCCAGGGAAATGGACATTTTTATGATGTGTTTGTCATCTTCTCCTTCCTCGTCTTAACATAATATGCAGCACCTCCCCGACAGCTCATAAAGTGCGCCACTGCCACCAAAGCGTGGCTTTTATGGAGACGGTAATGAACAGAAGACACCTCAGTAGGAGTTATAAAAATGTAGACACTTCTAACACTAAAAAAAAAAACCAAAAAAAAAAACAAGTAGAACTATTTTGTAAACCAAAAATATTCAAATACTGTGAAAAATGCTCATGTTTGGAACCAAAACTGCTGCATAAGTATGTTCAGTTTTACCCATATGCTGTTTCTATGCGATTTACAGCTAGTTACCATCTTTAATACTCTAGTCCCGATTTGCTTAAAAATATTTTGCGAGTGCTTTTGAGGAAGTCCTGGTTGGTATGTATTAGGGGTCCAAGGAGGCCACACCCTTCCTCCCCTTCCTCTCAGTCTCTTTTCCTATGACAAAGACACATTACCTTCTCTCCAAGAGACCCTAACTCTGCTAGCAAGCTATGGAATGTGCCCGTCTCCTCTGACCCCTTATAAAAGGGGTCTCTAACTGCCCCCGGGCACAGATGCCACCTTTGCACTACCCAGGCTGGTTGTCTCTCCCCTTTCAATAAACCTGGCGTGAACTTGTCCACTGCGGCCTTGCTCTGAGCACCACCGGTTTCGCCTTTCCATATGTGTTGGGGGCGTGAAATCAGCCCAGGCAGAGACTTTGCATGCCCTTGGATGGACTTTTTCTCCTGTGAAAGTGAGAATGTTTTCTCTGTCCTCCTTCATATTTTAAGGATTAAGATATTTCAGTATCCTCTGAATCTGCGGGCTGTGAAAGGCCCTTGGCATCTCAAATATTAATGTGGCTCACCCTGATGGGACTTAAATAGCCTCTTTAAAATCTAATCTATAATACTCTGCTTATTTACTGTTCCTTGACAAGTACCAGACCTAATTGAAAAAGAGTTTCTCCAAATATTAAGTATTCCGAACAGTCAAGTAAAGATAAGAAGAAAGTATTAAAGGATTAAGGGCAAACAGAAAATGATGATGAGGGCAGGACAGAGAAAATTAAAATAGCAAGGAAGTGAGATTTTGAAAAATGACATTTGCGAGGGACAAATGAAATTATCAAAGTTTAACTCTATCGTAGAGCACGGTTTCTGCAGTGTTTAAAACACATACTTCTTTAAGGTCATGGTGGGGGTGGGGGAAGGGGAAAGCAGAGAGAGAAAGAAGGAGGGAAGGGTGGGGAAAGGAAGAGAAGAGAGAGGGAAGGAGGGAGGGGGGTGAGGCCTTGGTGTGTGCCACACTTTTGGGGGGCAAGACACGATTGCAAGAGGGACTTTACCTAACAAATACAATCAGTGTAACTTGGCTTATTGTACCCTCAATGAATCCCCAACAATAAAAAAAAATAATAATTATTTTAAAAAAGAAAATAAATAAAATAAAACACATGGTTCTCCTGCTTTGGGGTGACAAGTTGTGCTCAATTGTTTCTCATCCTGAATGAGGCAAGTTAGCACGAATACTACCCTGTTTTCCTCAAAATAAGACACATCCTCCAAAAATAAGACCTACTTACAGGAAAGATAAGACGTCCCCTGAAAATAAGACCTAGCGCATCTATGGGAGCAAAACTTAATATATGACACTGTCTTATTTTCGGGGAAACAGGGTACGTGTTCCTGTGCCATTCACCAGCGTTATCTGTAGCTCCCGAAGACAGCCAGATAAAATGTGAGTGCATCATTCTCCCACAAAAAGAACAGCACAGGTGGCTTTGGACTATGCTTTACAGCAAAAAGAAAAAAGCACAGAATTTAAACTACCACAAACAGTACTCACATTTCAATTCCTTCTTTACTCCCAGTTCACCATTAATGTAAAAACAACTTCAAAAAGTACTGATTTCCTGAAGCCTCTTTCCTTCTTTTCAAAAGAAAACGTGTTTTCAAATTCTTGGGAAGGTTAACCCCGTGACTTCCCCAAATAAAGGTCCCATTCAACCCCAATGGCAGCCAGCACCAGCTGCCGGGCCTGAGGCAGCTAGGCGCTGCCACTCTTGGAGATGAGCAGGGAAAAGCAGGCATATTGTCAGATGAGCTATCACACCATTATGGCCCCCCAAAGAGATGTTAAGAGCTGTTGAGCAGTGCCGTGCTGTTCAAGAAAGAAGACAGCTGTAGCAGAGAACTCACACACGCTGCCTGTTTTGAGCTGAATTCTGTGCCCCTCTCCCCTAACATTCACATGGTGAAGCTCTTTTATAATTTGAACCTGCCCCTCAATGTTCACGTGTTGGAAACTTAATCCCCAATCCAACAGTGCTGGAAGGCAAAGCTGAGGTGATGAGGATGAGTGCTCTACTCTCAGGAATAAGTTAAGTCATCATCACAAGAATGGCTCTGGTATCAAGGTGAGTTCAGGCCCCTCTTGCTCTCCTGGGCCCCGTCTCACTGTGTGATGCCTCCCCTTATGTTATGGCACAGCACGAAGGCCTGTGCCAGATGCAAGCCCCTGACCTTGGACTTTCCAGCCTCTAGAACTGTGAAATAAATCTCTGTTCATTATAAATTACCCCGTCTGTGGGACTCTTCTATAGCTGCACACAGGACAAAGACAAGCCCTCATCTCCAGAGTGGAGGGAGACTATTTTAGAGATAGGGTTTTTAAGGAGGTGTTTAAGGTTAAATGAGGTCTGAGCAGTGGGCTCTAATCCAGGAGGGCTGGGGTCCTTGCAAAGGGGGAAAGGAAACCAAAAACCTTCTCTTTATCTCTCTGCACACAGAGAAAAGATCGTGTGAGGACACAGCAAGATCATGGGAGGACACATCTAGGAGCCCCAGAGAAAGGCCTTACCGGAAGTCAAATTTTCCAGCTCCCTGACCTTGAATTTTTAGCCTCATGGATTCTCGGAACCATGAGAAAATAAATGTCTGCTGTGTAAGCCACCCAGCCTGTCGTATTTTGTTATGGCAGCCCTAGAAGATTGTCCAACATGCAAAGAAACTTGTTTTTCTTTTCAGCAGAGATGTCCAAGGAAGATGTCATTATCATTAACATTCAGGAACATTACCCACTTCCTGAAAATCAAAGCGTCTCCATAACCTACCTTCTGAGCAGCAACAGAGCCTAGGCAGTGACTGTGCCTGTGCCAGGGACTCTGCCAGAGTGTGGACCCCAGAGCGGCGGTACAGCACCCCTGCTGGGCACCTGCTAGAGATGCAGCGCCCAGACCTCAGCCCACACCTACAGAGTCAAAAGTGCCAGAGTGGGGCTCAGCTATCCGCACTTTCACAAGTCCACCAGCAGATTCCGGTGATTACCAAAGTTTGAGGACCGCTGCTGTATGCGGTGCTATTTCTAAGTCTCAGCTGAGCAGAGAGAACATGACTGCAATTTGGGTGCAGCACATTTGTCCAGAGCAAATAACTTCAACTCTGATATTGCTGTGCAGCAACGCCCGCACAACACCCTTCCACGCCTCATGACACACCTTTGAGAATCTAGGGAGAAAATGCAAAAATGCATTAATGCAAATTTTTCCTTTCACTTTTCAGGAGGTTCCTAAACACAATCTAAAGCCAGTCCATGTATTCCAGGAAAGGAGAGTCTCCTTTACCTTTTTCCAGGCCTTTTCATCTGATCTTCGCAGTAGTCAGCAAGGTCAACAGGACAGGTATTGTAATTTATAGCACAGGACTTGGAGACTCAGAACCCAAGGATCTCGCCCTGACTGGCAATAGCAACAGAAATGTCCTGTTACTTAGGAATAAAAGCACATTGTCTCCACTGAAACAAATCAGCTGGAAAGAAAGCGCTCCAATGCCCTTTCCTAAAAGGTTGGGGGAACTGGAAGAAGTTACTCAATGCACAGATTTTCAGGAAGCCTCATTTCTGCCTCTAGGTAACTAACCTCGTGAATGCTGTCAAATTTAGTTAATTACAAAGAAATTAGTCATGTGCGTTGTAGAAGGCTGAAAGTTTCGATTTTCCACCTTTCAATTTGCTATTTTGGTCTAATATAAATCCTCAACACCAAGGAATAACTTCAATTCAAAATTACAAACATTTATTTGGTAGCCACTTTGTGCAAAGCACCATAGGCGTTTGGGGAAGATATAATGGGGTACCAACCATTGTCCCTGATCTCAGGAAACATAAAAAGAGTTAATGAACTTGAAAGTGAACAAAGACATCATCTGAGTAGGAAGGTGTTGAAGCAAGAATCCAGTGGGTCAGAAGTTCGGGAGGCCCAGATTTGGGACTGTTGGGGAGGGGGGAGTCAGTCTCAGGGACCGGTCCTTCACCCCATGGGACCTGATGCTATTTCTGTGCAGAGAGTGTCAGAATACAGTTAATGGATAGCTGGTTGGTGTCCACTGCTTGATATGTGAAGAAAATCCCACATTTTGTAAATGGAAGTCCTCTTGTGTTGACTGTTATAGAGTTTAGAGGAAAGCCCACTTCAATAAATAGATAAATTCTCAAAGATAAATTCTCTCATCATTAAATAGATGACATCTGAGGATAGACCTAAGAGGTGTGAAGCCATAAATGGTGTAGACATCGGAAGGAAAACGTTCCAGGGAAAGGGAACAGAGTGGGCTAAGGCTCTGAGGTGCAAATGTGTTTCGGTGCTTAAAAAAAAGCAAGGATCCAATATATTTGGTACAGAGAGAGCTTGGAGAGTGTTAGGAGAGAACATTAGGCTGTAAGAGCTGATTGTGTTGGGCTGTGTAGACTATTACCAGGTTTTCGCCTTTTCTTCTGAAAGCTACAACTACCCCATTTTAAAATAAAACATATAAACCCACACTCTCTGCCCTCACACTGCTTGGATGTTCTTCACCACCCTCATCACTACTGACATAACTTATATTATTTGCACACTAAAATATTATTCTGTGACCACAAAACTTTGTTTTGTTTATTGTTAAATCCATGTTTTCAGGGGCGCCCATAGCTCAGGGTGCCAGCCACATGCACCAAGGCTGGTGGGTTTGAACCCAACCTGGGCATGCTAAACAAAAACAAAAACAAAAAGTAGCTGGGTGTTGTGGCAGGCACCTGTAGTCCCAGCTACTCGGGAGGCTGAGGCAAGAGAGTCTCTTGAGCCCAAGAGTTTGAGGTTGCTGTGAGCTATGACACCAGGGCACTCTACCAAGAATGACAAAGTGAAACTGTCTCAATAAAAAAATAAATAAATAAAAATAGTAATTGTTATAAAATAGGTGCTCAATTAATGTTTGTTGAATGAATAAATAGATTTTGTATTCAACCACTTACTGTCTATCCATCTACTTCCAGCCCAGTGTTTTGAGTGTGAACTAATTACCTGATTCAGTCCCCTTTTTAATAGATATCAAAGGAAGCCATAGCCAATTCCCAATTTTTTCTGCCATTAATATTGTGAATTTTGATAGTGATAATGACATCCATGATGACGTTAATAATATGGGTGATATTTATAGACATACAAATAAGGATAATATTTATTAAACGCCAACAATTATAAAACCTTACAAAATTTTCTCTGATTTTCATACAACTCTACAAGTTATATATCATCATCGAAGTTTTGTAGATAAGGAAATTGGACTTTGGAAATGCTAAGTGACTTTTTCACATCACTCTATTTGGTAAGTGTCAGAGCTGGAGTTAACACCCAGCTACCTCAGGCTCCAATGTCAGTGCTTTTTCAAAATTTTTAGCCTATCATTCATTATGGTCCTATACAGCAGATTTGATTTCTTGCTGTTTCTTGTGAATAAAATTGTTTCTGAAAACTAAACATAATGACCTCATATAAATCACACTCATACTTGGCAATGTCTCAGAGGAAGACCAATTATAGAAGGACCATGCTTAAAATCATGGAGATGATTTAGTCCAAATTCTATACTGTATAGAAAACTGAAACCCACAGAAGTTCATTCACCTAAAGTCAGCTTGCTGAAGGGGAGATGATGGGTGACATGGGCAGAAGCCATGTTACGTGACAGAAACCTGGTTCAAATCCAGGTTCTACCTCTTGTGTGTGAGCTGGAGCAAGATCTTAACCTGGATAGGTTTCCTCACCTTGGGATGGATATATCTACTTCATAGAGCTCTTTTGAAAATTATGATTATACATATATATAATCATATCATGTGTTATGATATATATCATCTAGCACAATGAATTACAGCCATTATTATGTAGTAAAGTCACTAGAACACTACATGAACTCAAGCCCTCTTACACTCAATCCAATATATCTTACAGATCATTCTTCTCCTTGGAAGAAATTATTAATCTCTACAGGATGGTTCCTTTTACTGACTCAGTGATCAATCCTGAAATCCAAATGTTCCATCTTCCTCAAGACTATTGTGGAGCGCAGACAGTGAGGTGCATTCAAGGAATGACCCACCAGCTTCTCCTCCCTTCCTAAAACAACAATAGCTCTTCCTCCTCGCTCCCTCTGCCAGACGTCACATAGCTTTCGTATACTTTCCTATCTTTTGCCTAAAAGCACATACCCTTGTCTCCCTAAAGTTAATCTTTACCCCACATACTAAGATTCCGGTCATTAAGACTACTGTTTATGATAAAACTCCTTTTACTTATCCAGTTACTTCCTCTCAGCCTTGCAATATGAAAATATTCCATTTGCAACATTGTTAACAGAAGCAACCTTGTTTAGGCACTATATAAATAAAGCTGTTCACGCGGCAGGTGCTGGCTGCAGTCCTCAGCTGCACCAGACCTTCCAATCCCATCTCTTTATCTTTCAGACAATCTATGTCTCTTGTGTGATTTATTTTCTCAATGCCCCATCTTTCCTCCTCTGGTGCATTTATTCTTCTCACCAGTTCTCAAAAACTGTGGCTTAAAGTAGTGCAACTCAGAACAATAGTTCTGGGGGTATGTTTGTTGCTTTCTAATTTTGACACAGTACAGACATTAACTGCTGCTTTCTGAAAAGGAAATGAGATGATGAAAGAAGGAAAAATAAAGCCTTTCAAGATGATGAAATGAACACCCCCAACACACAAACATGAACTATTTGAAAAATAGACTTGAAAACATGAGTATATATGTTCAGGGCTTATCAAACTCCTCCAGAAACAATGGAAACTGTGCCCAGAAAGAAAGGAGAAAATTACTTTTGGTTATGTCTATTAATATGCTTCAGGGTTAAGCACAAAACACCCTCCCACACAGTAAACACAGCCAGTTTCTCATTAAATTTGTAAGACAAGAAGTTAAAAAAGTGGCACCTGCAAACACTGTAAGGAACTAAGTAAATGCTTCAACACCCTAATTAAACTCTTCCATAGCTGTCCATCACTCTAAGGATGAAGCTTACACTCCCTGGTGTCGCCTGGTGTCGTTAACAGGCTTCCCTGTGGGTCCTCTCTGCCGGCCACTCAGTCTTTGTCCCTATCACTCTGCACACTCCTTAGCATTGGCCTCCAGGCCCCCACAGATGCTGTTCCTTCTGCTGGGGGCAGGTCTTCACTTTCATCAAAAATAAATTTAAAAAGGCTTGGCATATGTAGCACAGTGGTTATGGCATTGGCCACATACACCAAGGCTGGTAGGTTTAAACCCAGCCCAGGCCTGCTAAACAAAAGTGACAACTGCAACAAAAAAATAGCCAGGCGTTGTGGTGGTACCTGTAGTCCCAGATAAACTTGAGAGGCTGCAGCAAGAGAATCACTTAAGTCCAAGAGTTTGAGGTTGCTGTGAGCTGTGATGCCACAGCACTCTACTGAGGGGGAAATAGTGAGACTCTGTCTCAAAAAATAAAATAAAATAGAAAAAATAAAGGTGCAACTGCTTTAAGCTCTGGCAGAAGCAAGATGAGTTTTTAAGGTGAGGGGATTGTTTCAAGAAGTGGGAACTGTACTCATGGTTTGGAATAAGAAAATCTACCTTTGACAATCAAACCATTTAGGGAATTAAAAATACACAAAAGTAAAAATGCATTAACATTATGCAAAAAAACAAGGTAATTCAAAAATAATTATATACTTTTAAAAGTATATTACTCAATCAAAAATATTATAGAAACCAGTGGTTTTCAATCAGATCATATTATTAAGAATTTGGTTTTGTAGTCCTTGTACTCACAGCCACAACGCTGTAACAGACAGCAGTAAGGTGGCCGTTTCACCCTCCAACTGCAATGTGCTAAAAAGTGTCTGGAATGAATAAGCCTGCAGGATCAGCATATCCCTTGTGAGGTAAGGGGACACAGCTTGAATATTTGTAAATTACAGAAATGACTGTCACGGTTCCTTTATAAATTGGTTTTGACCAAACGTTATTGTACAACCTTGTTACTGACTGATAAAATCTTGAAAGCCTTCCATTCTTTTTTTTTTAATGTAAGGATTTTATTTTTTTTATTAAGTCTTTTGTACATAGATCATAAATACATTTATGCCCATTTCAATGTGTTGATTATTTGTACAAATTGGAGTGGTTACATCATACTAATCGGCATAGCTTTCGTCTCATTTACCCAATTATAACATTAGGACATTTGTGTTCTACACATGATAGAACCAACTTGTACTTGCAATGTGCTCCATAGTTGTGGTCCCCCTACTGTCCCCTACTATCCCTCCCACCCCCTTACCAGCTATCTCCTTCCCCTTCCCTCCTTCATTGTAGGCTAAAATTGTGTTCCATTTTTCATATGCAAGTGTGAGTTATTATCTTCCATTCTTTTGAATTACCACACTCATGCATGTCCACAGACTAAAAGAAGCTGTGAAAAAAACATTATTTTTGTAGTTAGTAGGGCTTTAGATTTACTTAAATCCCCTAATTTTTTTTGTCAAAGTAAAATTATCTTTGTCACATAAACAACAGATATTCATCTTGTCATACACTGGGCATATAATTTGAGGTAAGTCACCTAAGCTTTTTTAGCTTCATTCAGAAAGTAGAGACCATAATTCTGATCTCAAAGATTGACATGAGGATTAAATAATACATTTATATTTTGTTTGAAAATGCCACATAAACTGTAAACTATAATGCAAAATAAAAAATTATTTTAACGGTATTCATCTGCACGTGTTCTCTTCTCTGAAGTCCTCTCCTTAGAGGAGGCCTTCCCTGAGGTCTCCATCTAAAATAGCATGGCTGGAATCCTCTCACAGCACTGTTCGCTACCCGAAATAATTATTCATAGTTGGTTTCGATGTTTATTGTTGTTTTCTAGAGTATAAGCTCCATGAAAGCGGGAGTTGTGGGTTAATTACTGGATCTCCAGCTCCTAAGAAAGTGCTCATTGGAAAATAGGTACTGAGTGTGTATCTGTGGAAGGACGAAAAGGAGGGTGCAAGGTGGAGCAGTGACTACGCAGAGATCAACGTGAATGACCAAAGAGGACCAAAAGCAAAGTAGATAAATTAGCTGGACACCTGTGATTAGTGATTTCATTCATCCCCAATCCTCAGAATGCAGTACTGGACCCAGAAGAAAACCGTAGAGCTTACTTAACGGAAGTAATTTTGAGTGCCATCTCCTACAGCACAAAATCTATTATCACAAATGTGGGTGAACAGTAAACTCTACTCTTGAAAGTTGTTGCTTTGTGCAACCATCTGATTCTGAAATCCTTTCCTCCTGGTCTAAGTGTTTGTGTTTGCTCATTCCTCTCTAGCGGATTTTAAAATACAGATCACTGCAATAATTCATTTTTTATTGTTCTCTTGCTCAGCTTCAACACATGTACAGTAGTAGGGTTCACTCTTCAGGGGGATAATGGCATTTTTGGAGATTTTACTGTAGTCATTACTCTCTCTTCTTTATTAAGAGACTTGACTTTAATCTTCTGCTTTAGCTATGTGGTTTATCTTATGAATATTAATATACAACCCAAAGGGATCTCTACAGTGAATATGAATGAGAAAGAGCTTTCTCATATTGAAGAAAAAGAAAGGCATTTCCTGGTATGCACATCTTTCTGGGGTGTACGAACTCTAATTTAATCAGCATGGAGTCATCATGTATACCACCAGCTCTCCAGGCCACAAAGTAATTGAAATGATTCAAGCTTGTTTAATAAAGTAATTTCAATTATTGCAGGAGTTGAGTCAGAGAATGTCAGCTATACAAAGTTTATGCTGCCTGAAATCAGCGGTAGGGCACCAAATGGCTCATATAGAAAAGGCCATTGTGAGAATGAGTTGTATTTTTTTAGGCTTTGAAATATCTTCGTTCAAAAGAGATGACTTTTTTGTTCTCTTGAGTGATCTGTTAGTCAAGAAGCCCAAATTTTTTTCCCACAAAAAACAACATAAAGAAATTTACTAATAGCCAAGAACTTCGAACTGAAGGGGTCACAAAGGCCATCCTCTTTCATTTAAACACAATCATCAACTGATACTTTGCCACAGTCTCCACCACTCCCACATGTCTCAGTCCAAGTCATCATTTATGCTTGGAGCTTTTGATAACAGAAAATATTTCTACATGGTTTCCTTTAAAATATTGTAAAGGAAATTACACAAGTTTTCATTGTAAAAGATAAGTGTATTATTTGCAATATGTAAAGTCATTTTTCATCCCCAAATAATGCAAAAACATTGCAGCAGTTGTCAAAGTGGTTTTGTCACTCTTTCATAAATGACAAACTCTATCAGGTTTTCTTTCAACTTTCTTTCCTTTCCTCTTTTCTATAATTTGCTTTATCCTTCTAACTACAACTTCTCCTGACATATTTCACCCATTCGAGGCCTGTAGACATACTACCTCACAATGTTTATTCCCCAAATCATTGTTCTAGTATGGTGTTTTTCCTTTTATTTACCCTTTTCTTTGATTAGGAGACTGCTTTGTGTACGTGTACACATGTAGTTTCCTTAGTTACCACCACCCCAGTACCTAGCGCTATTCCTCACCCATAAGTGTTAAGTAGACAAAAAGTTGGGGCATCTATTTGTAGTTCAGTCATCTAACCCAGCAGGCCTCATGAAATCCTTTCTATTTAGGTTTATTTGTTCTCCTCCAAACAACAGTTCTCTCTCATCTTGATCACATCTAGTTTAGGTCAATTTTATTGATATAAACAAGAATCAATTCAAGAAATAAAGTAACTATTGTCTGCAAAGATTATGTGACTCTTGTTTTCATCAATTCTGTTGGCACACAGACGGTGTCAATAAAATGTATACACATTGTAAGACAGGAAAGAGCTATATGAAAATTTTAATACACCATGTTTGATTCTGCAATTACAAAAAGTGCTCAAACCTGACTTGCATTCACCTTTTGTTATTGGTATTGATTATTACAATGTTAAAACAGCTCTTTCCTTTTTAAAATTGTGCATAGATTTTTGGGCACTCTCTGCATTCCTTTGTTCTAGCTCAGGGAGTCAATATCGTGGACATCAGCGAGGTTATTATGCCAGATGAGGACCAATTAGCATGTGTTCTAAAAATGCATCTTCTGGTGCTTCTTTAGGGACCTCCACTAATCAGCTGTAGCTATGTCATAGCCCAGTCACACTCCCGTTGACACAGTGAGGACACTCAGTGAGATAATTAGGGTTCAATCTAGTCTTCAAATACAAAGTGGTCATACAGTATGGTCACTCAACCTCTTACCAGAGTGAGCAGGAGAACTAAATATAATCTGACTACATTTTTGACAAAGGCAAAATTCTCCCTGAAGTTGAGTATCAGGACTCTCAAGCAAAAATTCTTCTTATGAATTCAGGCCATTTGGTCTTTCCTAAAAGAACATTTCCAAACACATATTGGAAACCAGTGGGCTTACATAAGTTAATATAAAAATATTTGCTCTCTACACAACTCTTAGTTTAACCTTTCTTTAAAAATCCCACTTCCCAGTGTTCATTGATCTGTTCTGAACCTTAGCTAATAATACTCTCAGCTGAACACAGTTAAGAATAAAAGCTCCTGGTTTATACAGTACTTCCCTTTATAATCCTCAAAGGAGTGTGTAAATGAAAGACCATTATGGGTCCAACTTTATAGACAGGGAACTGGAGTCTCAGCAAGAGTAAACAGCAAGACTAAGGCCAGGCGGTAGTTGAGTTTGCAGGAAAGAAGTCTTCCTAAATTCTAATTTACCTTATTACCCAGAAAGCCATGTTACTGCTTTACCAAGGAAAATGTGCTTTTACAAGTGTTGACCTAAAATTTCCCTGCTTAGTACTTAAAAAAAAAAAAAAAAAAAAAAAATTGACCCTCTCTCGAGTCTTTGCTTCCAAGATGACAAGAACAGGAGGAAAAATTGTGCCAAAAAGCCACAGCCATGTGCAGCCTAATTGCTGCACAAATTGCACCTGATAGGACCCCAAGGACAAAGCCATTAAAAAGTTTGTAATTTGAGACAAAAAAAAAAAAATAGATATTGGTGCAAACACAGCAAAAAAAAAAAAAAAAAAAAAAAAAAAAAAAAAAATTTTTTATAATATTGGTGGGAATTGAATTTATTACAAACTCAATGGAAAAAAGAATGTCGATTCCTCAAATAAATTAAATAAGACCAACAAATTTATCCAGCAATCCAAAAACGGGTTATCAAAAC
>CAUYPK010134629.1:0-14986 GCA_963574355.1 Loris lydekkerianus
CTTTAAGAAAAGAAATCGCTGAAGACATTAACAAATGGAAAAACATACAATGCTCATGGCTGGGAAGAATCAACATTGTTCAAATGTCTATACAATATATATAGCAATATATAATTTTAATGCAATTCCTATTAAAGCTCCCTTGTCATACTTTAAAGATCATGAAAAAAATAATACTTCATTTTATATGGAATCAGAAAAGAACTTGAATAGCCTAAACATTACTCAGCAATAAAAACACAGCAGGAGGAATCACGCTACCAGACCTGAGACTGTACTATAAATCGATAGTGATCAAAACAGCATGGTTAAAAAAAAAAGAAGAAGAAGAAGAATGTGAATAATAGTGTGACAGGGTGAAAGGCCCAAACAGAGGCACAGAGAAAAGCAAAGGTGGTGTGGGGGAAGAGAGAGAGCAGGAAGGAAGGGGAGGGAGGGAGCAAAAGAAAGTCAGAGAGAGAGGAGAAAGAGGGGAAGGGAGAGAGGCTTTCTTTTTTTTGTTTTATTTCTAAATAATTACCTAACTCGTTTCCCTTCTCCATCGCCCCCACCCCCACCACCTGAATGCTTTTGCTATTTTTGATTTGCGAGAGTTCTTTATAACCTTTTCCTGATCTCCACTTTTCCTTGAACTAGTTTCTAGGCTAGGTTCTGCTGCTATTAACCAAATTATCTCGAAGAGAAGCTTTGCCCACAAAGATGAATAAAGAAATTTTATTCACTAATTACAAGTGGACAAAGTTCCTAGAATTTGATGTATTCATTCATTTGACAGATGATAATTGAGTGCCTGCTCGGTACCAGGCTTTATGTGCAAATCTTTGGTCCAACCTTTCAACTTGGAGACCACCTTAACTTTTTGCCAGACTTTACAGTTTTAACCCTAGAAGTGTTGTGTCCTAGGGGCCACCTCATTCCAGGCAAATTGGAACCTTTGGTCACCATACTTCCAATCAAAGTAGGGACCTTACTACAATACCCCTTATAGGTCTTCTAGCTGTTGATATTTTCCAGTTGGCTAGATTTTAACAGCTAGAAGGTTCCTTATGCTGAGTTTCATTTTGCCTCTGTATCGTTTCCACTACCATATCTTGCTTCTGGTTCTTCTATAGCAGGGGTGGCGAACAAGTTCGACACAAAGAGCCAAAATTTTAAACCGTGAGAGTCAGAGAGCCACACCACGCAGTGATCTGCCAAAACAGACAAACACTCACACAAAAGCATATAATTTTAACAATAATATATTAAACACATAATATAACATGCTCAGTCAGGTGTTTTTTGTTACGTTGTTGGAGTGATGGGATGATAATCTCAGTGGGATTTCTGGCATCTTTTGTTTTCAGTAATCTTCTGCAAATCAGGTTTGTATTCAGTTGTAGCCGCTGGGAGCAGTTCCTTTACATGAGTGTCAGTCAGAAAGGACCCGTGCTTTGATTTCACGTGTTTCCCCCCTGGGGGCGGGACTACGCGCTCAGAGATCTCTCCTCAGAGGTCCCTCCTCAGAAGCAGCATAACAAAATCCAAGCCACAGTATACAAAATAATGATAAGAGGTAAAGAGCCGCATTCATTTTGGCCGGGAGCCGCATGAGGCTGGAGAGCCACGTGTTCGCCACCCCTGCATTTAACTATTCCACTGACTCTTATTGATTTCTTAAGGGAATCTTCCTTAACTCTGGTCTGTCTTCCAACCATCTTCCCATTAACAAACTGATCTTGTGTGTCCAACCTTGGACCTCTGGAGTTATCTTAGCTTCCTCCTCCTCCATCATACAAGTGTAGACAGTCAATAAATCTTTGACTGTCCTTCCTAAATATTTATTTTCTCTCGGGGTTACTCAGAAGGCTCAGTTTGTTGTCCTCTGCTCTTCTCACAGTTCCGCGTCTGTCTTCAGCCTCTGCCTTCCTCATCCATCATTTCTACCACTTCTCTGTTACAGAAAGATTGTCACATCACTTGTTTGCTCTGTTCCTCGGCTTTGTCACTCCCAAATCTCTTCTCTTGTTCTGAACTTTCACTAATGTTTTATTTCTGCATCGCCAACTTAAGGAGCAATCCCTCCTGAAACAAGAGTGCAGCAGAGGCTTCCTGAAGATCGTAAGGGAAAGTGACTTTTTTCTACCTGAATGTTTAGAATCTAAAATACATGGGTGACCATAATTGGCAGCAGAGACTACTATCACTCTAGGCCATAGTCAAACTATTTGCAGTTAAATTGAATGATCTAGTACTTGCCAAAAGCTCAGCTGGGAATCTAATACTTGAGAGAGGGGCATTTTCAGTAAACTTTATCCTAGTATTAAGTTAAATACCACCTGCCACAGACTTGGTGTACATTAGCTTAACTTCTCTGCAGAAAGGCCATCATTGAATTGGGATTTTATGTTATAGCCACCGATTTTTTTTTCTTTTTTCAATAGAGAGGCAATTTATATTATAGTCATAGAGGGTAAGATACTAATTTGTAAAATGTTTGCTTATCATTCAAAATTTCACAGCTGGAGAAGGATCCATTACTTAACTTGCGTAATGCTCATAAATTCAATTCATAGCTAAGTAGAGCCCTGGACAAACAATATTGCAAGGCAAAAAAAGAAGTTAAGCTTGTTTTAACCTAAACATATTTGGGTGTCACTATATTGATTAAAACAGTACTCTCTTTTAAGGTCAAAGTAGTCCTTTCTTGATGATGAAAAGAAAGATATCCCCGTTGTAATTCTCTATCCTTCTAAATAATCAATTCAAATGTTTATAATTTCTTTTTAATTTTCACTTAATAGGATTCTCACTAATTTATGTTTAGGTATCTTGAAAGAATAAGCTCTTTCATTTTATTTTGCTACTTCTACTTTGAAGAATAAGTTGTAATTTTTAAGAATAATAATACATGCATAAAAATCAATATTTGGCTTTCCTACCATCATAAACTTTTAAAGTTCCAAAATTAAATTATTATCTCCAGCATAAAATAATAATAATATGATCTTCATCATCATCATAATTTTATCAATGTCCTGTTTTTTATTAACTTTTTCAATACTTTTAGGAATCTAGGACCAGCTCTTTTTTTTTCAGTATGCAATCAGGGATCACCCTTTCCGACTGTCCCCATGAACTATCCTCTATGTTTTAACACCCAGCACTCTGGCCAGGTTTAATTATTTGTGGATTTCTGCTAGAACTTCACAAACATCTCTATTCCTTCAGGAATGTACTCTATTAAGTTCTTCCTACCATTACTGCGTAGTCCCTATCCTGAAACGTTGCTTTAATCACAAACTGTTCACAAGCTTTTACCGGTAAAAGCCTGACTAGCTATTGAACTTAATGTCTTAATCATTTTCTAACAATAGGTTTTTCTTTAGCCAGACTACTTAATGCAAAGTAGACCCATTTTAATGTGCTCCTTTCCATTCGGGGCTATGTGTTCTAGCAGTTCCTTATGTTATTTTAATTCAGTGAGAATCCTTGAGTAAAGATATCTTAGGTAAATGCATGATTCAAGGGAGAAGAGAAAGTAAGAGACAAAACAATGAGCAGGATGTAAGGATAGTACTTACATATTCTATTTGTTAAATAGTTTAACAATGTAGTTTCTTGGGGAGGGTAAAAAATGAATTTGATTATTAATATATTCCTTGCACGAACTGGTTGCATTAATATGTGAACATTCAGATTTCATTCTTCCATTTTTTATGACATTCCCCTGGCTTTTCCCATCCTTATTTTGCTCTTCTCACCTAGAACCATCTTTATCTAGTTTTATTCTAGACATATCCAGCCATAACTCTCAATTGAAACACATGGCTCAGTATGTTGGACTGGAAGTTAATCTTTTCCTGTCAGAATTCCCATAGAATTCTATCAAAACGTGGTAGAATATTTTGTTAATAAAATAAAAACATTCATTTTCTTTTAATTCCTTTTTATATCTACTTTTTTGTTGTTGTTTGTTTGTTTTTTGCAGTTTTTGTCCTGGGCTGGGTTTGAACCCGCCACCTCTGGCATATGCCCTACCCCTTTGAGCCACAGGTACCACCCTTTATGTCTACTTTTAAAAGGGACATATCTTTGATGGCTTCATCACAGTCACCTTAAACATATTTTGGATAAACCTTTTATAACCTGCAATGCTTGACAGTGTGGTGGACATTGATGAGATTCATTGACTGAGACATGAATGATGATAGATAAATCATTCTTCTGATAAAAGTAGTTTAAAAATTTGGGTACTTTTTAGCTTCATGTCTAAGTCTTTATATAACCAAAATACTGTCTATTTGAATGATCTATTATTCTAATTTATTTTAAATGTATAGTATATATTTTAATTGTTGCAATTCCTTGCTGAATATCAAGTTTTTATGGCAAACACAAGGGAATTAAACAATAAGATTACAATTTTCCCAAACAACATAATGGCTATAATGTTTTATAGCTGACATCCACCAAGTTGAGCGTGCCTTCCACTGCTTTACTTTGCAAAATATGTAACCATTACTATTACAGAAATCATTTTAAAAAGAAGACCATAAGCAATACTTGAAGGGCCCTCAAATTTCTTTGATTATACAAAAAATTTTCATTTTAATGTTTGTACAAATACTCTTTAGTAGAAATTTAACATATATATTCATGAAATATACATTTATTTTAGATCCATTTAAAATATACACTTTTACAAATATATTATGTATATATTTATAGATATATATATAATACTATATGCAAATGTGTGTAACATATAATAATTATATTACATATTAACATATAATTAATAAGTATTATATAATATACCATATTAATATATTATTTATATGGTTTTATTATTTATATTAATATATTAATTTATAACATATAATGATATATATAAAATAATACATATCATTATGTTAAATGACATATATAACATAATAATAAATATATAGTGTATATATTCATATACATATGAATTTACATTCATTTCATATCTATTTCATATGACTATGAATATAACATACATATTCATATTTTATCTGAATATAAAATGACATATATATAATTGATTTTTCTTCTTTCAGTAAATTTGTAATAGGTAACTACAGTAACCATACTGTGTGAAATGTCCTTCTATTTCTTATTTTTTTACAGTTAAGGAATATGGGTGTGATGAGAAATTGTTGGTCAGCACAAAAATACTGAAATTCATTTAAGTTTAACTATTTTCCACATGTATGCAAGCTGCATGAACAGCCATGCTAATTAAAACAATTGGCGAAGATAACACCAGGGTCAGATAACGGAAGGAAAATGGACCGTGACTGACTTCGTGATTATTTTATAAAATACCTTATTCAATAATTGATATGGTTATAAGAAGCCATGATCATTTTATAAAAGTATTTTCTTTCATTTGTATAATTTTCAACAAATATGAGTTGAGTACAACGTGAAATCTTTAGGGTTCACGTATAGCCTTTCTCTACACAGCACAAGCTGCATAAATTAGGTAAATTTATTAAAGTGGTACCATTAAGGTTAAAAAGTAATAAACTGTCTTATTAATAAGTTCAAATGAGTTTGACATTATTAAATATTCCATTTCATATCATTTCCTAAAATAGCCCCAGATAACAACAACAACCCCCCAAAAAAACATATACTTGCTTATCTATGTTTCTTATTCTGGCATTTTGGTGTAGAAATGTCTTAACACAGTAACTAAGAAAATGTCAGGAAGTCTATGTTAACCAGTGTGATGAAAATGTGTCAAATGGTCTATAAAACCAGTGTATGGTGCCCCATGATTGCATTAATGTACACAGCTATGGTTTAATAATAAAATAATAAATAAATAAATAATAAAAACAAAGAAAACTTAAAAAAAAAAAGAAAAAAGAAAAGAACATAAGTGTCAAATTGAGTTTTGGCTTATTTTGAAATATACTTTTTTTTTATTTCAAGCAGTTCTGGACAATCCAGAAATTCTTACTTTCATACCAAATGTAACGTCTCTCAGTCTCTAAAATCACGTTCTGGGCAAGTGGCTCTCTGTGGTCAGTTCACTGACAGGGAAGCAAAGCAGAACCTGGGCTCTGCCGATGGCCACACTGAGCTCAGTCTCCAATTCTACCTGCACTGACCTTGTCACCTGGCGAGCTAATTGCCCCCAGTTGGGATTCTATCTCTTTCTCTGTATAATATGAATATTAATGTATTTCTCTTTCTACATATAGCTGTTTCTATAAATCTAAATGATGTATAGCTATACAAATATAATTAAAACATAGGTAATAAAAGTACTTCATAGAGTTGTTGCAAGGATTGAAGAAAATAAGCATATATTGCTATTTACAGAGTTCCAAAAACAGTAAATCTTAAACAATGAAGCTCTGACTGTCCTTTATTTTCTAATTCTAATCTGTCACCTTGTATATTTCTTGTATCATGTACATATTCCAGTATTAATGGAGTATACTATGCTTAGTAGGAAGTCAGAATTTGTTTTATTTATTTTTCATATTTATGCATTTCAATCTTTGACCCTTTTAATATTTAAAAGTAAAATTGGCTATTTAACTAATATGAGCTATGAGAAATCTATCCAGTAATTGCCCATGAAATGTCATATTGTGTTTTGAAAAGATCAGCTAATTTATGAGTAACATATTAAAAGTAGATGAATAAATTTGACATTTTCAACTGCAATTTAAGTAAACAATTGGGTTAAGTCAATTATGGAAATCACTTATTACATCAACTATGAGTAACTTCTCAATCTGACTTATACAATTTGGAAAGATGAATTCCTAAGAGTAGGTAAGTATGAATCACTTCTACTTCATTAGACCACTATACCTCCAGAAATAAAAATCAGCAACTCAAGTTTTGGTTATAATAAAACAATATATTAAGACAATCCCTAAAGAAAGGCTTAATAAAGGAGAGGACTATTTTTATTTAAACTTACATGTGTATGTTTATACACATAAGATTTTTAAAAAAGAAACGTAGCTGTTTTGATTTTCAGATGTTGAATACCATTTTCTCACTTTGATGTAAATGTCTTCGCAGTAGTATCTTTTTAAATTCATATTTCAAAGGGATGTTTCTAGTTATTTTGTGCCAGCATTATGAAAAAACATTGCAGCCAATGCCTGAAGAAAAATGAGTGGCTTGGTTTTCATTCATTAAACTGTTAAAAAAAAAAAAAAATCCTAACAAAAATTACATGCATTAGTGCTACATAAATGATAACACAGTAATCCTAGCTCTAATTCTGACATGAGTTGTTAAGAACAAACCATATGTTATGTTTGTAAATGTATTAAATACTCCCAAATGAGTCTCACTTATGTAAGAAGATTTCTAAATTATAATTTTTAGATTATGAATAGAGTGATGATCAGAATTAAAAAAAAAAGCAAAATACCAGAAATATGCATATTTTGCTCTGCCTTTCCTATTCCAGTGCAAGTGAACAGCAAACAACCAGTTTGCCATGTGCCCTTTCTATCTAGCAGGCCACCTGCCAGCTCATTCCCATTTTCTCCTCAATGGGTTATCAGATGAATATAAATTAGTACAGTTTGGAGATTTTCAATAGGAGCAGCATTTCCTACTCCATTGAAAAACGGGTCAGATGGCAGCACTGACTTTGGTACTGCTATTCAGATCCAAACTCATGAAGTGCGACTTGCAAACCATGGTCCCCCGTGATTATCACACAGGCGAGGCAGCATGACAATGACTGAGTGTCAATTAGTTCAGTCTAAAGGCAACCAGTCCAAATTGTTAGGGATTTTGAAAACAAAGCATGTGTTCCCAATTCTCTTTAATACCCAATTGGCAACAGCTCACTGGCAAAACCTTTGGCACAGGGCAAATTGTTAAATGTGTTTATCTCAAAGGTAAAAAAAAAAAAAATGTGAAGAGAGCTGGTTAAAAAGGAAAACCTACTGTGTGTTGTTATTTTAGATAGATCAAATCAAACTCTTAATTGGACTATTTATGCAAATATATAGTTGTGATGGCTGTGAAAACTGCTTCAAAATAACGAGGGGAAATGAAGGTTTCCCTCCTGAAATGGCATCAACTATTAAGAAGAGTTTTAATTTGAATATATATAATCATATAAAGGCTTTTTTAAATGTCAGAAGTCATTGTGTATTTTCTTAATGTCCATTTTTCCCCGTTAGATTGGAACATAAACTTATTTAAAGCTATAAAATATTAAAATATTGGTTTAAAAGTAAAATCGGGTCTACCTAATTGCTCTAAATTAAAAATTCAGAAAATACCAAGTGTTGACAAGGATACAGAGAAATAGAAACTCTAATACTCTATTCATGGGGACAGAAATTATTGCAGTCACTTAGGGCAATGATTTACTGAAATCACATAAGACTGAAGACTCTGCAAACAGGCTTGGCAATTCCACTGCCAAATGCACCATAAAGTAATGTGTGCATGCAAGCTCCAGGACACACGTGCAAATTATTTCATCAGGATTTTTTGGAAGAGTTTAAAGTTGAAAGAAAAAATTCCAAAGCATATGAATAATAGAAGAAATAAATTGTGCTGCATTCATATAATAGATATGTTGATATAACACAGAAATGAAAATGTGTGAACTATAGTCACTTATACAAACATTGAGTGAATCTTAAAAACAGACAGAAAATATATTTAATAATTACATTTATATGCACTTTAAAAACTAAAAAAAACATATCTACCTCCAGCTGCCCCATAATATTTAGTAGCTAAAGTAATCTGGAGTAGCCCTCCTGCAGTGAACCGTATAAAATGATGGTTTTCTGGTGTTGGTCATGAAGCCTCTTCAACTGCTCTTCCAGAGAAAAGGGGACCTCAAGAGCTGGAACACACAGTTACCCAGCTGTGGGCCCAAGGACAGTTCCCATCTGTGGTGCAGAGTTCAATTAGAAGACAGTGGCTATGCTGAGCTGAGGATGCAGAGAGCAGAATTCAAGCAAGTTTAAGTTTCTGGAAATGCAGGATAGGACAGTCATGAAGAAAATAGTCACAGAGAGGGAACAGAAATAATATCAGGAGTTGGCACAGGCTCAGTCTCCACCCAGACTCCACTTAGGCCGCTCTGAGCGCTCTGAATTCTCAGCTTGTCATCTGCCTTTCTCAGGCTCATACTGACCAGTTGTATAAAGAATCTTAGTAAGTCAGTTTAGTAAGACTCTCCCACCCTCAATATCGATCGGACCACCCTTGCTGCCTGTCCAAACTCTCATCCCCACCATTCACCAGGTGGTGTCCAATCGCCGTGGCTTACCCTCAGCAAGAATCCTATCTAATTGTTTCAGCGGAATCACTCTTCCCAGAACATTTCTTCTTAGTAATTTTTCATCCTCTGGTCTCCTTGCCCTGCTCCTCTATAAATCCTCATGTTTACATGATGTTTTGGAATTGAGCCCTGGTCTATACTGCTGTCCCTTTCCCCCTATTGCGATAGTTTCTCAATGAAACTATCCTGTTTTTGCTACTTTGACTGTGGCTCAGCTCTGGTTTTCTCTTTCAAAGTTTCCTGCAAGTCTTTGGCTGAGAGCTGACTTATGCTTATCAAAAGGCTTTCTAAAAGTGACTGATAAATTAGCTTCTACCTGGATAAGAAAGAAACAGTGATTACCAGAGTTTATGCAGTCCTAGAAAATGTTGGAAATACAACCCAACTCCCTACTCAAAGACTGGAGAGATTTCATTAATAATGTGTTGGTAACACCCCTTTCATCTAGCTGAGACATAGTGATGACTCAACATGTGATTAAAGACCATATTCAAGAGAAAACCCTACCCTAAACCTACTCTAACCAAATCCAAAACCAAGCCTTGACAACATCTTAAGGGGAAAAAGCATCTCATTGCTGCACCTGGCCAAGAAATTAAAAAATTTAGAAATACCTTAGACATTCCAAAGATCTCTTCTAAGAAAGCACAGAATTAATGCTATATAAATGATCAAACAGTAATTGAATGACTTATAATAACAAAAATCAATAATCTTTAAAAGAAAATAACAAACTGAATTCTTTGCAACATGTCAATATTATCCATATGCAAAAAAAAAAAAAAAAAACTAAAAATTTCTAGATGTAAAAAAATAGCAGAACCGAGCCGGAAAATAATATCCACAGAACAGGAAGAAAGTAATTAAAAGCACAGAATCTCTAGATGGCTCAGCTGTTACATTTCATAGCCAAGGATTTTAAAGAAACCATTGAAGACATTTTCAAATAACTAGTAACAGTAAACCAGAGGAAAACATTATCTTAATAAGTTAATAGGACAGGCAATATTAGCAGATTAAATTGAAATTTAAAAAAATCAGAAAGTCTGAAACTGAAATATAAAATATTTTCATATCTATTAATTATGTTTACCAGAAGATTATACATAATGGGAGAAGGTCTAGGAACATGAAGGAAGATCACTAGTAATAATACAATCTAAAAAAAGAGCAAAAGATTTTAGAAAATGAATAGAGATTCTGGGATTTGTGGATGAACAGTAAATAAGCTAACAAAGAAGGAAAAGGGACAGAGATGGGGGCAGGGAGAATGAGGATGTACAGAGATGAAAACTTTTGAAATTTAATAAAATAAATAGATTAACTAATTGAAGAGGATCAGATAACACTGAGCAGAAAAGTGTTTCCCCTGGAACACAGGCTGGGCCTGCAGGCTCACTGGATCTCTGGTCCCAGAAATCTCAGGGAGATGATGAGCAGGTCAGAGACACCCCCACTTTCTTCTCCTGATTCCTGCCCTCTGTAAGTCCCTGATAAAGTCTCAAAAGAAGATCTCTATGGCACAAAAGACCTAGATCCATAAGAAGTCCACTTAGTACAACACCACCAAATGTCATGCACCTAGTTTTGATTTGTGTAGGACAACGCGTCAATGAAATATAAAAGAAAATTTATGGAGTCAAATGAAGGATAATTTTTTAACATAGTTAAGTGTTTTATATTTTTCACCTGATACCATTTCTTTTTTTACCTCATTTTTTTTTATTAAATCATAACTGTGTATGCTAATGCATTTAATTATCCTTCTGTTCCTTTTGCAAGGATAATTTTTGATGCTGAGCAACAAAGAAAAAAATCAGCCTCCTTCGTGGAATTGCTTACAATTCACTTAAAAGGGAAGGCTTTTTAAACCTTAAACATATGTTGTAGAGTCCCCAAAACGTGGTTTGGAAAGAGAGAGAGCAGGAAGAGAAAAGGAGAAAAAGAGAAACAACTTATGAAACTGAACAGGGAATAAATTTATCTTCTGGAAACTTCCTCTTTGGGCATAGATGGAAAAAGAGTGATAGCAATTTAAGTGAAGAAAAGCAGGTGAAAAAAAGCTTGTAAAGGAGTGAAGTTTAGATTATCAAACTATGACCTGGGAGCTAAATGCACTCCAGCTGCCTGATTTTGTCAATAAAGTTTTATTGAACATAGCAACAGGAATTAGTTTGCTCTCTGTGGCAGCTTTCTCCTTCAGGTTCACCACCCCAGGATAAAATAAGATGAGATAAAATAAAGTAAGATGAGATTTAGACCATCCTCCACTGGCCCTACCTCTGGTCTCAGCTTCCAGCTAGATTCCACGTGAGGTATCGTCACCCAACCTTTGCCTAGTTAGCAGGCACTCTTCTACGAAAATCCACCACAGAATTCACATTCTCAAAAAAGCCTATAAAACTGGGTTAGGCGCCTATATTACATTAACTGGACTAATGCTATCTACTGTAACAAATCACCCAAATTACATATGAAACTAAAAATATTTTTTAAAAATTCTTACTTATCTATAGCATAATTGAATCACTGCAATAGAGACTCTATGGATCATGCTGCCTAAAATATTTACCACCTGTCCCTTTACAGCAGAAGTTTATGGAGCTCTTGGGATAAGTTCTTAAACGCTAGAGAGACACAGAATAGAAAAAAAGAAAGCAGATTGTTATTTACAAGTATGCAAAGAAAAGACATGGAAAAATGTTTTGGTTTATAGAACAACAATGACATTAGAAAACATAATAAATGAGTGAAAAATAGTAGTAAGAACAGATAATGGAAAACATTGAAGTCAAAAAATATGACATCCAATTTTATAGGATTGAAGAATATATAATCACTTATTCTTGATAAACCTGGTAAACTCTATTAATAGAAATGATTTCCAAGCAGCAGATGAAACTATTAGGCACAGTTACATTCTTATTCTATTCTTCCTCAAATCTATTTAAAACAGATGAACTTTTCTATTCTTTTCACATTTTTTTTTTCTTCCAGTTACAAAATAAATTACTAGTCATGTGTTGAAACCCTAAATGTACTTAAAATGGGCTACGTTAAAATCATGTGCTAAATATACTTGGAGGAATTTTGCATATTCTAAAACTTTGTCATAGTTACTTGTAGATTTATCTTCATTCTAAGGTATAGTCACATGAGAAAATTTCATCTATTCTGAAATATTATGGAACATATGTTCTCATTAAGTTGGTGTAACTTTATTAATTGAGAACAACAGTAAGGAAGAGGGAAACAAAACATGAATTAATGACAATGGAAATTTTGTTGAGAAATCATAGGATTGCGTAGTCTGACAAATCATTTTCCAGCCATTCTGTCTTATGGTACTTTTGTTAGTGAAGAAGGAAGGGAAGTGGAAAAATTGGCAAGGTGTGGGTGGCTTATGCCTTTAAACCTAAGCATGCTGGGAGGCCAATGTGGGAGGATCTTTTGAGCTCAGAAGTTTGAGACCAGCCTGCACAAGAGTGAGATCCCATCTCTACTAAGAGCAGACAAATTAGCTGGCGTGGTAGTACCTGCCTGTATTCCCAGCTACTCAGGAGGCTGTGGCAGGAGCGTCCCTTCCTTCCTTCCTTCCTTCCTTCCTTCCTTCCTTCCTTCCTTCCTTCCTTCCTTCCTTCCTTTCTTTCTTTCTTTCTTTCTTTCCTTTTTTTTTTTTTTTTTTAATTGTTTGGGATTCATTGAGGGTATAAAGAACAAGGTTATATGGTCGATGTTTGTTAGTCTTGTAATTGTGTCCCACCCCCCAAGACGTGTGCCATATGCTGCGACCCTCCATGCTCCTCCCTTCTCCCCCATTTCTCCTTCCCCCCAACCCCCGCCTTTGGTTAGATCCTCTACAGCCTTCATCTTAGAATTGAGTGCATTGGATCTCTTGAGCCCAAGATTTGAAGGTTGCTGTGAGCTAAGCTGT
The DNA here is from genome assembly GCA_963574355.1 of Loris lydekkerianus. Lineage (NCBI taxonomy): Eukaryota > Metazoa > Chordata > Mammalia > Primates > Lorisidae > Loris > Loris lydekkerianus. The sequence continues at coordinate 13,236 of CAUYPK010134629.1, forward strand.
CACCATGGCCCTCTAACCTGGGGCAAGAGAGTGAGACTGTCTCAAAGAAAACATAAAAGTGGAGAAATACTTTTACTGACTATCTGGGACACCAAACTCTTGAAATTTTGAATGCAATATGAGAGCAAGTTATTTCTATATTTTGTTACTTGAATTTTCAGTGCCTGACGTGTGAATATTAGTCCTCAGAGAGCATTCTTAGTGACAAAAAGAGCTCTTACAGTCTTACAGTTTGTTTCCTGCCAATGATCTTTGCCTATAATGCAACTTTTTTAGAACTAGAATTAAACCTTTTTCTATAAACCAAATAGAGGAATTGAAACCAAATAACACTTTCCAGCAGCATTTGTTAGGAGGTTAGTCCTTCTGCTAGGCTCAGCCATGTCGAAGACTCGTATGGGGGATGAAAGGGTGGATTTGAGAACAATCCTGGCAAAAGGAAATTAGAAGTCTAGAGACTGCTTTCAACATACAATCAGGAAGTGATTTCTATCTAGAATTTTACACATGCTACTCGGTCATTCGTGGACAATGCCCGACTAAGGGAAATGAAACAGTTTGAAAACAAAGGACAATATTTTATTTTAACTCAAGGTGCTTGAAATCTGTGTCTGTACTGATGTGGTTTTCTGAGTAGTTGGAGCAGTTTTGATGTGAGCAAATCAAGTTCATAAATATTTCTTGAGATCTGATTTTAAAACTGCCAATTGACAACCCTGGGGGCCAAAGCCAATGTTTCTAAGATGTGTATTCTAAAGCAGCTTACTAGGAAGTATTGAAGACAAGTTCAGCACCATCAATGGACGCTGAAATGGCATTAAGAAGAACAAAGCCACCTTTCTCTTCTTTTTGCTCTTCATATTTTAATGAGCAAAATTTGGTTATGTTAACCTTTCCTTTTCAAATCATTATTCACCTTTTAATGATGTTTATATTTCTCTAAATTCCCTTAGTGAATGTATGTTTTTCCTCCATGTTGACATAACCTTTAATATGGTTTCACTTCTGTGCATATTCTATAATAACTATGCTGTCCTTTGAATAAAATGTTCTTCTCACTCTGGAACATAGTTTTAGAGTTTATAATATTCAAAAAGAGCCCATGTCATTGTTGTTAGATGGTCAGTCTGCTCCTCCCTTTCATTCCGTAATGTAAATAAAGAAGTAAAGCTAATGAGACTCTGCTACTGTTTCTTGGCAGAACCCAGGGAACGATTCCAAGATCACTTCAGCAATTACGTGGAAAGTGAGTGAAGCCACTCTAATCTCAGTTTCTTCTCCTCACCAGAACCAGCACTGTCACCCTCATCACAGACGTCACCACCACCGTCACCGTTACCCTCACCAGCACCTCGCCACTAGCATTGTCATGAGTCCTGCCGTCACTTCAAGACTGGTATGAACCCAGTCACAACCACCATCACCATCACCACCACTGCCACTGCTCTGTCTTCATGCCTACAAACACAGAATACCTCTCGGGATTTGTAAAAAGAACAATCCTCAATTCCACACAAGCAAATTAGTTTCGTAGCCAATTATTTAAGTTTTTAAGAAACAAACAAAGGGAAAGTCCTTTGCAATTCTGGGAGAAAATTCCATTTCTCTAAAGTGTCAGGGGCCGTGCCCGGGCCCGGCACGCCCCTGAGTAACAACATCGCGCTGAGAGGAAGTACATCCCCTGCGGCTTTAATGATAAACAAGTTTAAGGAAGTAACCCTAATTGGCCCGGAGGCCGCATGCTGCGCTCG
>CAUYPK010134631.1:0-11520 GCA_963574355.1 Loris lydekkerianus
CAGGAATGGAAGAAAAAGTATCCAATGTACTCAGCCCTACTATGAAGCTAAACTATAGCTTTCACATGAAGGCTATAACCCAACTATACCGCAAGACTATGGGGAAAGGACCAAGGAAGGGGAAGGGAGGGGGGAGGTTTGGGGCGAGGGAGGGTGATGGGTTGGGCCACATCTATGGTGCATATTTTTATCTATAATTTAAAAAAATATTTTTTTTCAAAAAAAAAAAATGTGTTAAACAGTCTATAAAACCAGTGTATGGTACCCCATGATCGCATTAATGTATACAGCTATGATTTAATAAAAAAAAAAAAAGAGAGTGCAAAAAAAAACTTATGCACTAGAGCCAGTGACATCAAAAAGGACAAACATCTTCTTCCTATTATAGGTTAATAGCAAAGTAAATAAAAGTTTTAGAGTTAAATGTAAATGTCTATTTTGCACCCAGCAGGATGTAAAAGTCATTGGAAAGATTCAAATTTTCTCTATCTCCAAGACAACATGTCTGCTACAGAATGTCATCACTGGAGAAGGTGTCACCAGGCTAAAGCAATGGCTCTTCTTATTTAAAGACAAATAGAAGGATTAAATGTGTTCATGAATAAATTTGTGTCTTTGTTTGAAATAGTCTGTCAGAGGATTAGATTAAAACAAAGTTGGTTTTTTGGTGTGGGTGTAAGGAAGTGATAGGTTTGGAGGGATAATTTTAAAGAAGAAAACACTAAAACATGTGTAGGAGAATGTTTTGGGAAAGGGGCAGAACAAAAATGTGGGGAAAGCTCACAAAATATTAACATTATATAAACTTTGTCCATTTGGCAATTCTGCCAAAAGTTGGATTAGAAATTGTTTATTGCTCCCAAGACACTCAAGCTCTTACCTCTAGGCAACTTTTCTCCTAACATTTTTTATTAGCAGGATAACTGCAGGTATTGGAGAATGAGATCTAGAAAGTGTTACAGACTATTTACTTGGAATCTGGGTCTCCCCTCCCACCACTTCTCCTTAGTTTCTGGGCTGGTTCCATTTCAATATTTTACCCTGAAAGAAGGAGAAAGATCCTAAACCCAATCTTAAGCTAAATTTGAAAGTTCCCTTAAAAAACAAAGTGAAAAGCAACTTGCCACATAATTCAACTATTTATCTTAGTGTTTAAGCCGTAAGACTTAGATTTTTTATATAAAAGAATTCTACAAATTGAATCTTTTAAAACTAGTTCCTGTACTGCCATAACTGAAAGTTCAAGTAACCACTACAAAACAAGTGGGGAAAGTTTTTCTTCAAAAGAGAAAGATTATTGTTGCAACACTTTCTTTGGGAGCCCTAAGCCTTCATGTGATATATCCAACTACCCTGATGTCACCAGCTACATGGAGAGGCCCTAAAAGATGAGATACCATGTGGCAGGAGGACATTGACCAAGGGAGCACCAAGGTGCCAGATATGTGAGTGAAGAAATCATTTGCAACCACTGCACTATCTAGCCCCAGCTGCCAAGGCTTAGATCAGAGATGAACTGCCTGGCCAGATCTTGAATTCCACGCCTAAAACATCAAGTGGGAGAAAGACAATATATCCCAGAAGAATCCTCCAGTGAGCAATCCTCCAGTAAGCTATATCCCAGTTGTTTCCAAGTCCATGAGCATCTCAGCACCAGGGAGAGGAAGTAGTGACATTCATTAACTTGAACAGGCATCATTTCCTTTGATGGAGAAGCTGTCTGAAAAAAGCCATGAACAATGTGGACCTTGACAAAAGGAAACAAGTACAGTAAAAGCTGAGCTACACCTAGGTATTCAAATAGAAATGTGTATGCTAGTTATACAGAAGTACCTATCATTTTAACAACCCCATGGAATAAATGGTTTTATCTCAAAATGTCACTTAGATATTGGAGGAACCATGAGAATAAGTACAGTGGGAATTTTCTTCTAACATGAAGAGATAGATGATTAATAATGCCAGGATGGACCTTCTCCTTGGCACTGTGTAAAAATCAAGAAATCTGATTAAACAGTAGGGAAGAGGCAAAATGCCAAGTGTGAGCAAGTAAAATTTCTAGTAACCTAGACTACAATAGCCCATGCTTGACATTAGTTACTGTATTGAAAAATTTTAAAGATTTCTTTTTCTGAAAAGCAAGAAAGAAGAAGAGAGAGAGAAGGAGAAATAAAGAAAACAAGAAAGAGAGAGAGACATGAAGGCTGTGTGGTAAAGAATTGAGGAACGTGGAAAAACTAAAATCCACTATAGCTAGAAAATGGTCTAGATCAGTGGTTCTCAGCCTTCCTAATGCCGTGGCCCTTCAATACAGTTCCTGCAGGTCGCGACCCACAGGTTGAGAACTAATGGTCTAGATAAACTGGGTAAGAAATAGAGAGGTGCAGCTTTAGAATTTCCCATGGACCAAAACTTCCTGGAGAGCTTTTCAAAACCCTCATCAAAATACTCAGTTAAAAGTCAACTATCATCTTCTCTTTGAACAGCTTGAGTGTATTCACAGGACAGGTTCATCTACTTTGCAGAAATTAACTCTACAGTCACAGTGGTGACTTTACGCTGACACAGTGGACCACAAAGAACAGAAACTATACTTTTTCAAAAAGTGATGGAAATCATCATGCATACAACTCTCAACTCCTTTTCTGACTTAATTCATGGACTTCTTTCCTCAACTATTTTTCTCCTTCCTCTTGCCCCATTAGGTATAACATAACACAAAAAATAGCCAGGTGCAGTGGCATATACCTATAGTCCCAGTTACTCAGGAGGCTAAGAAGAGATCACTTGAACCTAGTTGAATGATATACTGCACTGTAACTGTGCCTATGAATGTCACTGCACTCCAGCCTAGACAAGCAAGACCCCATCTCTAAAAAAAGTTTTAAGTTAAAAATAAATAAATTAAAATAAAAAACAAATACCTTTTATAATATCTGTTGCTTTGTGGATACTTGGAATTAATTATCTTTATGAAAATAAAGATTACTAAGTATGGCACCTGTTACCAAGTAGAAAACAAGGACTTAAACGCCATTATCATACAAATAATAAATAGGAACAGCACAATAAACTCTCCATCAAATCAAACAACTTAACACTTAAGAAGAATGTACTAAGTTTAGCTTATTGTGTAAATTTAAAAGATTCTCACTAATGTGACATTTTAAAACACTTAAAATACTGTATATTGCTGGCAGAGTGTGGTGGCCCCGTAATCCTAGCATTCTGGGAGGCTGAGGCAGGTGGATTGCTTGAGCTCACAGGTTCGAGACCAGCCTGAGCCAGAGAGAGATCCCATCACTAAAAATAGTCGGGCGTTGTGGCAGGTGCCTGTAGTCCCAGCTACTTAGGAGGCTGAGGCAAGAGAATTGCTTAAGCCCAAGAGTTGGAGGTTGCTGTGAGCTACGACACCATAGCACTCTACCAGGGGTGACAAAGTGAGACTGTCTCAAAAAAAAAAAAATACTGTATGGGCAGCACCTGTAGCTCAGTGGGTAGAGCACCAGCCACATACACCGAGGCTGGTGGGTTTGAGCCCAGCCTGAGCCTGCTGGACAACAATGACAACTGGAACAAAATGGTGACCAGGCATTGTAGCAGGCGCCTGTGGTCCCAGCTGCTTGGGAGGCTGAGGTGGGAGAGTCACTTAGGCCCCAGAGTTTGAGGTTGCTGCGAGTTGTGATGCCACAGCACTCTACCCAGTGCGACAGCTTGAGACTCAGTCTCCAAAAAAAAAAATACTGTATATTGCGAAACCTACCCTACCTCCTTGCTCTTTTCCCATATTTTTCCTAATGAAACTACTATTAGAATTTCTAGTTATTTGCCTTTAGAGCTAATGTCCTGTTTTTTCAGAACACTAAACCTACATAATATTCATGAAGCTAGTTTAACTCTGCAGACATGCTAGCTATTCAGACAATGTTATAAAGGCATCATCTTTGTCCATTTGTGTGATATTTATGTATCTTGTCATATTTCCAGACTATGATTACCAAGGTCCTGGACTCTTCATTTGGTAGAGTCTAATTTTGTTCTCTTTACAAAGAGCTAGGGTTACACTCAGCAAAGGTTACCATTTACGTGAGACATGAAGCCTGCTAGCATAACTAATCAGCAAAGTAAAATCCCTAGCTATTTTTTCCCTCAAGGACATCCCCATTCCTACCTAAAATCAAGAAAGAACACTTCAGGACAGGTCACATGTAAAGCTCTCACATACTCTGAATCCACATTTTCATTTTGATATTCTGAAGTGTGTCATATCAGTCAAACAAAAAGTGGTGGGTTTTTTTTTGTTTGTTTGTTTGTTTTTTCTTTTGAAAACCTCCTTTTCTATTCCCTAGAGAAAAATATATGGGACTGAAATGTAGACTACTGTGGGTTTAACCAGAAGATCCAATATTTAAGAGTAAGCTTTCTTCTAGAAATTATTCCTTCTAATGTTTGTTTTATCACTTAAATGAGTTCTGAAAGATTTTTTCATAAATAAATAACATTTTCAATTGCTTAAGTAATCTCTAATGCACAGCTATCTTTCAAACTGCTGTATTCAATTGACAGTCAAAGCCCACTGCCCTAAGTGCTGATTGCTTTTGTTTTTAGTGCCAACTTTTCTTTCTCTCATCCTCTGATGGAAATTCATCTATTCTAGTAATTCTGAAGAACAGAAATTTGAAAGCATGGCCAGACCCTGAGATATAAAAACATGTTTAAAAAGAGCAAATATTAGACCTAGAAGAAACCTTAGGGACCATCTTACTTATCACTAGACATGAGATAAATGAGACACCAGTGGTCTTGCCAAAGTAAACACAGATCTAAAACCAGAATCTTTATTTCCTTAATCTTGAATTAGATTTCCTTAATTTTGAATTAGTACTCTCTCCCCAACACTCCCTGGCTTCTGTATTTTACCTAGTTCCATAGCATCCTCAGTCATAAATTATTTAACTCAGCAACATACTCAGGTTCAGGGGATTTCTTAGTCCCATTAGTTATTACTGTCTCTTTTCACTGACTGGAAGATCAGGGAGACAGGAAGTCCTGCTTGGCCTCCACACCTCATAGATTAAGTGATAGCATAGGCTGCCTGGTGCCTTGCCCATGAAGCATGATTGTTAATGGTTAAATAGGAAGTATCCAGAATGTTAGGAGGCTCAGTATAAAGGCCTTTCCCTTCATAAGGATTAGATGTTCTCTTTTTTGTTCTTATTATCCTAAGAACACAGAACATTTTCAAGGTGCCAAAAACCTAAATTCCATCCACCATCAAAATCATCCTGCTAATGTTCTCCAGCTTCTCCTTTCAGACATGCCAAGAAGCTTAGAAGCAATTTTATCCTCTTGCACCAAATGACCTTGTATTTATTCATAAGGTAGTTTCTTCCAAGAAGTTCCACAAGTTTCATACATACTCTTCTCATTTAATCCTCCTCTTCCCAGGGGAAAAGCATTTCATTTTTATCTTCCTGCCATAGCCAAACTACCCTGTTGTATACCGAGTTTCTCTCCAAAGTCTGATTCTTAAAGGTTATACTCTCTGAAAGTCACAAACATTCTCAACTGACATCTCAACCAATACTGCTAACAAAGCAAATAGATTCATTCAACAAATATTTATTAAGCATCTCCTGCATTCCTAGCACTATTCTAGGCAGTAGTGATATAGGAGTGAACAAAATAGACTAAGTCTCTGACCTCATGGAGCTTACATACAAAATGAAAGAACTGTTTCATTACCCACTGAATTCGGATTCATAAATACACTCTATTCTAATATATGTAAAAAAATCACCACAGTCTCAATGACTGAGACTAATAGCTATAGCTTCAAATTTATCTGGTATTACATAATCCATTTGCTGTAGGCCTGTATGGATTGAACTAGAAGACAGGAGACTTGGATTTTAATACTGACTATTCTACTAATAGCATACATAATCTTGGCTCGGTACCTGTAGCACAGTGGTTACGGCACCAGCCACGTGTACCAAGGCTGGCAGGTTTGAGCCCAGCCTCGGCCAACTAAACAATGACAAGTGCAACAAAAATGTAGCAGGGAATTGTGGCAGGTGCCTGTAGTCCCATCTACTTGAGAGGCTGAGGCAAGAGAATTTGAGGATGCTATGAGCTGTGACACTATAGCACTCTACTGAGGGCAACATAGTGAGATTCTGTCTCAAAAAAAAAGAATAGGTGGCACCTGTGGCTCAAAGGGGTAGGGTGCCAGCCCCATATGCCAGAGGTGGCAGGTTCAAACCCAGCCCTGGCCAAAAACTGCAAAAAAAAAAAAAAAGAATACATAACCTTGGACAAGTAATATAACCTTTCTAAATCATATTTTTTGTTCTCTGAATATGTTAGAAAAGAAGATTTCTCATGTCTTCTCTTGGTATGCAATTCTACAATCAGTTAACCTCCACCTAAAATGGCTGGTGTGGTGTCAGGATTTACTTCCAGGGTCAAAAGAGGAGAAATCCTTCTTTATCAGTTGCTTTTATTCGTAGGGTGGGGTTGACAGAAACAGCACAAAGTAACATATATCTCCTGGGAAAATGTAGTATCTCCCTATGCAATAATATATAAAATTAATCAACTTTATATCTATTCCATATTCAACACTGGGCTAGGCACTTAGGGTGTGAGAGACATATGGAAACACCCCTGATTTTAAGGAGCTCTCAAATGAAAGTACTATTACATGACACATGTAAAAAACAATTAAAAACAAAAGTGCACTATGAAGATTCTACATTCACAAGAGAATTAAATATTAAGGAAGCCTAGATTAGAAACCTCTAAAGAGGCTGATCGAGGTGGCTCACACCTGTAATCCTAGCACTCTGGGAGGCCAAGGCAGATGGATTGCTTGAGCTCACAAGTTGGAGACCAGCATGAGCAAGAGCAAGACCCAGTCTCTACTAAAAATAGAAAAAACTGAGGCAAGAGGATTGCTTGAGCCCAAGAGTTGGAGGTTGTTATGAGCTATGATGATGCCCTGGCATTCTACCAAGCGCAACAACTTGAGACTCTATCTCAAAAACAAAAAAAGGAACCTCTGAACAAAGGTAGAACATCACTGGGATCTACATATGACAGCTACCATCATAACAATAAAAGCAACTAACATTTATCGAATGCTTAATAAATATCATACATAAATTAAGTGCTTTTGTGGGCTCATTTAATACTCAAAACAACTCTAGAGGTAAACATCATTATTGTTACTATTTTACAGATAGGGAAACTGGGACTTAGAGGAAAGCCTAACGTACCTAATGGTAAATACAATCAATCTGACTTCAGAGTATTCTGCACCACTTAATGGTCATGGAATGCTTTACTCACATGAGACAAAAAGATAAGCACTGTATCTGGCATGCAGTTTAGTGTTCTATAAACATTACTTACTTCCATTTTCTATCCATCCCCCACCACCATTCATCCCCAATCTTCTTCTCCAACTCTCTCTCTCACACACACACATACCCTCACCTTTTCCAGTTCTAAACATTCTTCGAAGTTCAGTGGAAAGTCTACCCTGTGCAGAAAGTGTTCTTAGACCAGTTAAGCTTCTCTCTCCTTACTCACTCCTAGTACTTACATCTTACAGCCTGCCAGGCGCTGTATCTGCTGTATTTGACATCACTGGCACTATTTATTGTCTTGTTATATCTATATTATCATCATGCATCTTTTGTACTAGTAAACCTTTCATATAATTGAATAGTATCAGCAACTCCAAACTCCTTTGTGTTGCTCCTGGGGTCTTGGCATAGGGGGCATCAGGAGACATTCACCAAATTGAAAAGTTTGAGTGTTTCTGAAGTTTTCATTCACAAGAAAGCAACCCATGTTACATAAATGCAACTAACACTTCAAGGTTTGATTCAGCCTTGTTTAGAGAGTCCATAGGGGGCGGCGCCTGTGGCTCAAAGGAGTCGGGCTCTGGCCCCATATGCCAGAGGTGGCGGGTTCAAACCCAGCCCTGGCCAAAAACTGAAAAAAAAAATAAATAAAAAAAAATAGAGAGTCCATAGGTACACAGTCTTTCTATTTGTGCCTAATTTTAGACATAAAGGTAATCTATGTTTACAATCCTTTTCTCATACACATTCACAGACTTGAATCTGCCTTCTTCTGAGCTACTAAAGAATAGTTCTATCTATTCTTCAAAAATGAAAACAACTAACCAACTCTCACAAAAGGCAGCTTCAGTTCACAGACTTATTTTAATCTTATAAATTTACTGTAAAGTACTATATTCATAGAGAACAATAAGCATAGTATATATGTACAGTTTAAACATGCATGTAATAATAAACTGTACATTCTGTAGCCACTATCCACTTTGAGAAATAAAACATGATGTAATATTAGTAAATCTTTTCCATCACTTAAATTTTAACCTAAAGCAAATTAAACCTGATATGGTACAAAACTTCAAGATGACAAAGGGTTTTTAAAGACTAAAAAGAGCCAACAAGTATTAAGGGATTATACACTGGGCTTTGGAAAAGATTAGATAAACCTAGTCCTAATGATGGTATCAAACACTATGTGTAAAAGACTTTTAAGTGGAAATGAATTTTCTTTTCATTAAAGAATGATAGCATAAAATAAACTTATGGACTGGAATAGTTATAATAAAATTTTAAATATTCTATTTCCATACACCAATGGCTTTCTGGAAATTACAATACTCTGTTATTTAGGCTATACTTTCCGATCTACCTCCTTTACCTGGAAATGACATGAAAGTTCTGAGGCCACATGACTTAAATAATAGTTTGGTGAAAAAATTATCATAGATACACAGTGGAAAAAAAAGTATTGAAGCTGGGCATGGGGGCTTATTCCTGTAATCCTAGCACTCTTGGAGACCAAGACAGGAGGCTTGCTTAAGGTCAGGAGTTCAAGACCAACCTGAACAAGAATGAGACCCTGTCTGTGCAAAAAATACAAAAACTAGCTGGACATGGTGACACATGCCTATAGTCCCAGCTACTTGGGAGGCTAAAGCAGGAAGACTGCTCGAGCCCAAGAGTTTGAGGTTGCAGGGAGGTGTAATGATGACACTGCATTCCAGGTGAGGTGACAGAGAGACACTCTATCTAAAAAAAAAAAAAGCATTGGGTTACAGATTTAGGAGATTCTAACTCTAATCACTGTTGAATTATTGGCTCTAAGGTAGGCTCTAAATTTTGAAGTAGCTAACACAGACAGAAACACAATAAATATTAAGAATCATGATATTGGTCTTATAAACCGGAAACGGAGACTTTAGTTCTCTTTCCCGTCCTGCAAGATGGTGGGTGAAAAAGTTGAGAAGCTGGTTTCTAAAGGGAAGAAACCTGTTAATAAAGAGAAGAGGCCTAAGGCCAAGAAGGGGAAGCCCCACTGCAGCCGAAATCCTGTTCTTGTCAGAGGAATAGGCAGATATTCCCAATCTGCCATGTATTTGAGAAAGGCTATGTATAAGAGGAAATACTCAGCAGCTAAATCCAAGATTGAAAAGAAAAAGAAGGTGAAGGTCCTTGCCACTGTTACAAAACCAGTTAGTGGGGACAAGAATGGTGGTACTCGGGTCGTTAAACTTCACAAAATGTCTAGATACTATCCCACTGAAGATGTGCCTTGAAAGCTATTGAGCCATGGCAACAAACCATTCAGTCAGCATGTGAGAAAACTGCGATCTAGCTTCACACCCGGGACCATTCTAATTATCCTTACTGGACGCCACAGAGGCAAGGTGAGCAGAGTATCACAGCTTGGGGAACTTTGTTGCAGCTCTGTAGCGCTTGATCATAATCTCTTTGCACTCTGGGTGTATGATTCATCTAGGGACCTGAAACATACAACAGACAATGCAGTCACTAATTGCATGCTGCTTCTCTCTCCCCCCATAGTGTAAACGTTTTTCACTTGCTGCAGATAACACCTTTAATGTGTAATAAATAGTTAGAAATGATACATGTTCATTTGCTCAGACATGTACTTAAAGTTATTTCCTTTGGTATAGTTGCTCCATAACTGCTGAGCCTTACACATACATGTAGAAGATTCTTTTACCAAACTTAGATATCTGTGATTTGATTGAGAAGTCAGTTTTTAATTGCAGGAACTAAATCTTTTGTGTTTAACTTGCAGAGAGTGGTTTTCCTAAAGCAACTGGGCAGTGGCTTGCTACTTGTGACTGGTAAGAGAATCCCTGGATTATGTTCTCTGAAACTTCCATTTTTAAATTGCTTCCAGTAGGCTGGACATGGTGGCTGGCCCCAGGGAGGCCACGGCTAGAGGATCACTAGAGCTCTGAAGTTTGAGACCAGCCTGAGCAAGTGTATAACCACCACCACACACCCCCAGGATTAGCTGGGTATTGCAGCAGGCACCTGTAGTTTCTGCTACTTGGGAGGTTAAGGACAGGAGGATCTCTTGAACCCAGGAATTTGAGGTTGCTGTGAGCTAGTCTGAGGCCATGGCACTCTACCCTGGGCAACAGAGAGCGAGCCTCTGTCTCTTAAAAAAAAAGAAAAAAAAGGAATAAATGCTTGTACATTTGCTGTCACTTTTTTTGGGGGGGGGGGGGGTGGCAAGAGTATCAATATGTTGCCCTCAATAGAGCGCAGTGGCATCACAGCTTATAGCAACCTCAAACTCTTAAGCAATTTCTCTTGCCTCGGCCTCCCAAGTAGCTAGGACTGTAGGCACCCACCACAACGCCTGGCTATTTTTTGTTGCAGTTGTTGTTTAGCAGGCCTCAGGCTGGGCTTGCCTTGGGGCATGTGGCCAGCACTGAGCCACATGGATATTTCTTTATTTTTTTCTTTCCTAAGGCAAGCGTGAAACAGTTTATTGGGGAAGGGAAAGAAAGGTTTACAGAGCAAGATAAGTTCACCATATTTTATGATGAAATATGACAAGGCAACCCCCCCTCCCAACCCTCCAGCCTGGGTGTATGTGGCCTGCGCCAAGGATATTTTATAATGGAGATTTTGAGCCCCAGTTCACTGTCTTGTGTGCAGTGAGGTAAACAGGCAGATGTAACTGTTACCTAAATTACAGAATTCATCCTGCGTAAAACTTGGAATTGGTCTGTCACTCAGCATTAAGATGCAAGTCTTAAACAAGTGAGAAGGTGGCTGGGCAAGCAACTGGAGCCTGTGGTTTTTGTTGTGTGTCACCCAGGCTGGAGTATTCAGTGGTGTGATCATAATTCACTTTCCTCTTGAACTTCGGGGATCATCCTGAGTGGCTTAAAAAGATTTGAGGCAGGACAAAATAATTGTTTACCCTTTCCCTCACTAAATGGGTGTCTTTTTTTCCATAGGACCTCTGTCCCTCAATAGAGTTCCTCTACGAAGAACACACCAGAAATTTGTCATCGCCACCACCACAAAAATTGACATCAGTAATGTTAAAATCCCGAAGCATCTTACTGATGCTTATTTCAAGAAGAAGAAGCTCCGGAAGCCCAGACACCAGGAAGGTGAGATCTTCACCACAGAAAAAGAG
>CAUYPK010134635.1:0-11522 GCA_963574355.1 Loris lydekkerianus
AGGCTATAACCCAACTATACCACAAGACTATGAGGAAAGGACCAAGGAAGGGGAAGGGAGGGGGGAGGTTTGGGTGGAGGGAGGGTGATGGGTTGGACCACATCTATGGTGCATATTTTTATCTATAATAAAAAAAAAAAAGAAAAAAAAATTATTTTTTTCTTCTTCTCTTCCTGGAACTTGGTTTTTGTGTGCATTGCATTCTCTTTTTGTTACATGTCATTGTTTATATATTTCCTTCCCTTATGAAGTTATCAGTTTTTGAGAGTAGAAGTTCATTCACTTCAGAATCTATTAAAATCTAATTGCATAATGATTTTCTCAGAGTAATCACAAAGTAAGTATTAATTGAAAATTACAAAAAGTCTATCCACAAAAGTATTTCCATACTGTGCACTATTTTTTTAAGTAGTAATATTTTATCCAACAATCAGAAAGAATTTACTCCATATTGTTGGTGATAGAATAGTGGTAGCCATGACACCTATTCTAATGCTGGGAAGCATGTAGAATTAAAAGTTGAGTCAGAGAAGAAGTAAGAGGCATAACTGTTTTATGGTAACTTCCCATATTGCAGATGATTAATTCTTTACCTAGAAGTTTTAAAATGTAATTTCTTCTAGTTACACAAATATTCAAATTCATAATAGAACTCTTTGAAACTTGGTATATTAATTCCGGAATTCATTTTGAAATGTAAAGGGTCATAAACAGAAGCTCTACTATTCTTTTAACTGGTCATTGGACAAACTGAAATGGGAAAGATACAATTTAAAAAGTATCTCCTATTCTAATGCTTTTCCTAGCTTTTATTATACCTTCCTTTTCCTTTTGGGGGAAGGCAGATCTCTTGCAGATCCTAATACTTTTTTAAACAATTGCTGCATTAAAACTATCTCATCTATATGTGAGAAAAATCTAATCTTATGTAAATCAAACTTTTTAAGTCTCTAATCAGCTCAACCTAGCTTCGCCTGTCCCAACCCCAATCAGAATAAGGAGAGGGGTATTATCTCTCCTATGTTTGTCCCTTTGCTAGACTGCTTCTGACTCAACTAGGATGGGGTGGAGTATTCTGAAGATACTAGTGGTATGGGAATGTTGCTGTAGGCATGCTTTGTGTGATAGATCCCCAAGCAATGTGTCTTTTAAGATATTTTTATTTGTTCTCCTGAGAGCCCAGTCTTTTGGGACTCCCACAGTGCATCTTTCACATGAGTGACAGATAGACTGTGTGATCAAATTCCTGTAAGGCTCCTCAGCTTCTATGTTCAAATGCTGTTGTCCTAAAAGACATTTTTTTCTTCTAGGGTTCTCTCGTATTAGCATAACCCCGTAAGTGAGGTTATTGGAAATTATTTATAGTCTCCAATTGTGACATAAGAAAACCACATAGTTTTATTCTAAAGTGGAATATTTAGAATAATGTAAACTATTATATAGGAAATATGCCCGGTGTGATTTCAAACTTCTAAAAAATATATATAGATGTTTCCATAAACCACTAAAATACATTTACATGAATATATTGAAAATCTTTAGAGTTGAGCAGTGAGATTACAAGAGGTTTTCATTTCCTCTTTTGTGGTTTTCTATATTTTCCAAATTTTCTGTAATAAGCATTGATTGCTTTGTTAAAAAGAATAAGAATGAATACTTTTTTAAAAAACATGATATTTTAGAGAATTTTAAAGTAAAAACATGAAGACTATTTTAAAAGACACTAGTTCAGTAGTGTCTGATGGAGGCAGCAATGGTACTAGTAAAAAAAAAACAAAACAGAAACAGGTAATGCTAGACCTCATTTTGAGATAATTTCTAAGGCAGGGGGAGAGATGAATAGCACATTCTTCTTGAAATGCACATTTACTCAGAACCTGAAATGTACCTTTCTTTGAAATAAGGGCCTTTGTAGACATAATTAAGGTAAGGACTTCAAGATCAGATAAACTTGAATTTAACTGGGCCTTCGATTTAGTGACTGATGTCTTTATTAAAGAAAATAAATAGATTTGAGGCACATGAAAGTCAGAGAGTGGAGTTATTCAGTCCCAAGCTAAAGAACAGCAAGGGTAATCCTCATCTACCAGAAGAGAGGAAAGAGGATTGAAACAAATTCTCCCTCACGGTCTCCATAGGGAGCCAACTCTGCTGATACTGTGATTATGGACTTCTGTCCTCCAACACTGTGAGAGAACACATCTCTGCTATTTTAAGCCTCCACTTTTGTGATAATTTGTTACAGAAGTCTTAGGAAATCTATATGATGGGTAAGAGCCAAGAGTACCTCCTTGGATGATCTAGTCTCTAGATTTATTTAATACTTCAAAATGTTCAAGGTAATATTCAAGAGTATGAATACTAACTCTACAAAATATGATGACAGATTAACCATGACTAAATAAGAGAGACTTATATAATGGATTTGGTTTATTTTCTTTGTGTTGAATGTGCAGAGATAACTAGGGGGAAAACAATACAATAGAACCTCTGTAAATTGACCACTCCAAATACTGTAACAAACTGGTCAACATATGGAGGTGGTAAACACAAGGAACTAGGTCTACTGTACTAATACATACGTGTGATATATATCTGGTCTATGAAAATTAGGTCAGCCTAAGGAAGTGGTCAATGTCGGGAAGTGGTCAGTTATGAAGTTCTACTGTATAAGAATATTTGAAAGAAATAACTGTGTGCTTTCTCACTGTGCCCCTAAATGCTGTGTTGCAAATGTTATGGGTAGACTAAGTGGACATCTTTCTTTTGATTTTGTTTTCTCATTGAAATTAGATATTTTTCTTCTTTTCTTAAATCTGGAATGGCAAATTATATTTTTTCAAACATTCTCTAATTGGATTCTATATAAAATGAGGTGGACTCTATATGAAATATTTAGATCAGAGAGCTGCCTTGAAAAAATCACCATTTACCACAATACTTCTAATTGAGAGATGGAGGGTAGAAATAAATGCATATGACTTTAGAGCATTTCAGTATATTGGATGGAATTATAAAGCACACTATGAACTCTGATGATGATTTTGGACAGACTGTTCTGCACAATCTAATTTTCACTTTCTTAGCAAGCATTGATTTTCTAAGTATGGACACTGGGAAGTATCCAATGATTCTTAGAATTCCATTCATATTAAGGTGCACTGTGAACAATCAAAGAATCCAAAGCCTTTTGTGTGGCATAAGTAGAGTTTGGGACTTTGAAATAGAGAATGTGGTGAAGAGAATGTGAAGAAATGCATTGTTAATATTTAGGACATAGCACAGAAAAGCTTACGTCTCTGATTATTTTCTTGTCCTATCATTACCTGTTCTTAACAGAAGGAAGGAAGGAAGAAAAAACAGAATAAATGAGACCTAAATTCATTAATTGTATTTGAGATTAATGAGACCTTAGGCATTAGCATTGTTTATTTTATTATTAGTGGTAGTTCTACATTACTATTTCTATTCTTTTATTAATATTGAAATTATTGTAATTTATAATTTATACCTTATTTTATTTTAAAATTGTTCTAAATAACCTTAGAAGATTAAACAGTACTGTAAAGTGAGAAAAAAGGTAGATTGGGGGAGACAGAGAAGATATCTGACCAGAGAGACAACAGCTGCCAGAGCACCTTAGAAAGAAAGAAAAATTTTAGATCAAAGAAAATAAACTAACTAACTAACAAAGATTGGGTGTAATTCTGAGGGAAGAGAGCTAGAATCTACAAGACATTCCACAGGAAGAAGTTCCAGAACTGAATAAGGACTAAGAAAGCAGAGATCAACACCTAAGATACTTGGAGTATAGTGCAAAGGGTAGGTGGAACAGGTTGTTTTTGCTACCTTCACAACTCTGGTAGTCAGCAGGATCCAGAGCTGAGCTGCTGGAGAGACTTTCTATCCCATAATACCCAAAGCTGCTACTGCCAGTGAACTAAGATCTTCTTGAGGACAAAGCAGTCCCCTTAGGGGACTTCCAGTCAATGAAGACCCAAGTCAAGACAGCAGGGGCCATACTGCTTCTCTACCCACCATGAGCCTTTGTCCTTCCCAGAGGGGTTCAGCCCCTAAATTTTCATGTTGCTCATTCTCACACAAACATTTACCAACTTTGGCCCAGACTGTGAGAGCCACAGTGGTCCAGTGAGTCTCAGGGTATCTGAATAACCCCAGAGCCTGGGCATTGTGGATGAGCTGCCGTTTGGAAAGAGGGACAGAGGCAACCAGAGTGCTAGATTTCCTCCATCCAGACCCAATTCGCCCCTTACTTTCCCCCACCAGTGGCTGCCAAGAGAGCCAATTGACCTACCACACCAAAGCTTCTTTCCTTAGACAGTGGGACTCAAACCTTTCTTTTTCTTTTCTTTTTTGCAGTTTTTGGCCAGGGCCAGGTCTGAACCTGCCACCTCTGGTATATGGGGCTGGTGCCCTACTCCTTTGAACCACAGGTACTGCCCTCAAACCTTTCCTTTTAAAGTTCTGCTACATACTACATGGTGCTCAGATTATGAGCTCCCTGTCACCAGCTCCCCCCTGGTTCTGCTTGTCTGATACCTCCATCAGAGAAGCACACACCTTGAAGTGGTGGGCCATCAAACTTACTTGCCCACATAGGTGACTGAGGACCAGCATGTTTGTCTCTGGAATAGGATTGATCACTGGGGACCCAAGGTTACACTTATAGGCCAGATCCCAAACCCTCAGGACTAGATTGTGTTAATCAGGGGAATGGAGTGGAGGTTTGAGAACTAGTCCTAGGAGACATGGGAGCTTGTGTGGGCAGAACTGAGAGGAGAGTGCAATGTTGGTCTCAACTGCAGTGTACCTACACAGTACCTCTCTCCCCAAGGAAGGCTACACTCTCAGACAAGGTTCGGATCCTGGGCAGGAAGCTCCCAGCCCACAATGCAATCATGAGAGAACTCAGCTAGTTTGAAATCCTGCCAGTAGACACCAGAAGGAGACCATAGGACATGGAGGGATAGAAGAATGAAACCACAGCTGAGAGCCATATCGTGAATCTCAGATGGTCCTGCCTCCACAAGCAGACTTTCCATCTAGGTGGGGACCCTTTAGCCCCTCTCTGGCAGCTTTTCTCAGAAGCTGAGGGCAGACAATTAAAACCTAGTGAAACAGCTACCTTGTCAGGTTTTGTGGAGCCTGAGGGCAGGCTCATCCCACCCAGACCTGTCCAGCCTTTGTGCTGGCAGAGAATACGAACTCATATAGAAGTTCCAGGGCCCCACGCAGCACCTGGGGCATTCTAGTACTTCTCCTAAGTGGCTATTGCTGGTCAGAGGTCCCAAAATCAGTACTGTAGCTATTCCTTCTGGCAAGCCCCATGTACTGGCAGACAGGTCAGTTTGCACAGTCTTTTACTGAATTTACTGATGTAATCATACAAGCTGTGGTTGAGTCTTACCCACAAGCATCACCTACTGTCTCAGAGATTAAACTGAGTGTACCATGCCAATACAGTTTACACTGCTAAGAGGACCACAGGTTTGGAGAAAGAGAAAGGATTTCAAAGACCTCCATCATCTCTCATCAAAGAGAGCCAGGGAATCTGCCTACTCACATAGCTCACCGCTGCTACAACGAGCCACTGAGAAAACTGAGAACACCACAAAAAGGATACCCACAGCCAAAGCACTTCCCCAGAAACCATATCACCATCAAAGCACCAATAAGAAAACCTAAAGGTAAGCCCCAACATATGCTACAAATAAATTCCTATGAGTGAGGAGAGGGGAAAAAGCCTCATCTAAACAAAAGCAAATATGAAAATAAAAATTAGCTACTCCAATTGAGAAGAAATCAGCAAAAGAACTCCAGAGGTATGAAAAATCAAAGCAAAAGAACAGCCCCCAAAAGGGAAAACCAGCTCTGTAGCAATGAATACCGGCCAAAATGAAAATATAGAAACAGATAAAGAATTTCAAATATGGATTGTGAGGAAGATTAATAAAATCCTAGGGAAAATGAAAAACTAACTCCAGAAACTAGAAAAACAATTCAGGAAATGAATGAAACACTGACTAACAAAAAAAAAAAAAAAGACATATTAAAGAAAAAGTCAACCAGAACTTCTGGAAATGAAAAATTAATTTAAGGAAATACAAAACACAGTGGAAATTTTTAATGAAAATTAAAACCACAATGAGCTACCACCTTACACCTGTTAGAAGTACTTTTATTAAAAAGTACAGAAACAATAGATGTTGGCATGAATGCAGGAAGAAAGGAACACTTGTACACTGTTGGTGGGATTGCAAGTTAGTACAACTTCTATGGAAAACAGTGTGGATATCCTTCAAAGAACTCAAGGAGACCTATCATTTCATCCAGCCATTCCACTATTGAGTATTTACCCAACGGAAAAAAAGTCATTTTATCCAAAAGACACCTGCACTCAAATGTTTATTGCAGCACAATTCACAATTTCAAAGATGTGGAATTAGCTAAAGTCCTGTAATCTAATGAGTGGATTAACAAAATGTACAAAATGTTGTATATTCCATGGAATACCATTCAATTTTGAAAAGGGATGTCTTTTGCAACAATTAAGAGGGATCTGGAGACCATTATCCTAAGTGAAGTATATAAAGAATGAAAAAATGAATACCATATGTACTCACTATTCGATTGTAACTAACCTATTTGTACACATGTACCTAGTTGGAAGAAAACTGCGATGGAAATCAAATATGGAGAGAGGGTAGTGGGGATGGGCAAAAATCTATCTAATGGGTACAATTAACACTATCTGGGTGACAAGCACACTGATAACCCTGATACAAGCATGACAAAATTAATCCATGTCACCAAAAACATTTGTACCCTGTTAATATTTTGAAGTAAAATAAATAAATAATAAAGGTATCCAATGTACTCAGCCCTACTATGAAACTAATTTATGGCTTTCATAGGAAAGCTATAACCCAGTTATAACCTAAGAATATGAGGAAGGGGGAGACAAAGGGGAGGGAGAGGGGAGGTGGGCTGAGGAAGGGTGATTGGTGGGATTACACCTGCAGTGCATCTTACAAGGGTACATGTGAAACTTAGTGAATGCAGAATTTGATTGTCTTAACACAATAATTAAGGTAATGCCAGGAACGCTATGTTAATCAGTGTGATGAAAATGTGTTGAACTGTTTATAAAACCAGTGCATGGTGCACCATGGTTGCATTCGTGTACAGAGCTATGATCTAATACTAATAAAAAAAATAAAAAAATAAAAATAAATAAATAAATAAATAATAGCATTGTAAAAGAAAAAGAAAAGAAGAAAAATGTGAACTAGAAGTTCTTTAAAAAATAAGTCCTTATACTAGTGTACCTGGTTGAAATCATAAGTATCTGAAAGTGGTATAGACTTCTTAGTCTGAGAATTTGCTTCATAACTTTAATCATATCTTCAAAGGAGAAGTAGATCTAGAAATGTTAGTATACACAACTTTATAAAAAGAAGAAAGATCATGGTACCAGTACCTCAGAATGGTCAGTTACATTCACTCAGTATTAAATTTAAATCTCATAATCCTGGAAGCCAAAATAAAACAAACACACATGCAAAAGCCATATTCAGTTCTTATATGGTAAAGAATTTTATTTTCAGAGGTAGTATTTCTCCTGGTATAATAGTATATTTCAAAAAAAAATCAATCATATGGCTTGTACTACAAGAAATATAACATAATTCAGTATCCAAATATCTTTGACAGCCAGATTGCAAAAGATACAAACATGTTAAATTGATCTTTCTAGTGAAAAAGAATGAAAGGAAAGCTGAACACATAACTTTACATCTTAATTGGGAAAGCGTAACTCTCTGGGAGACAAGATGATACAGTCCAGATGTAATAATATAGGAATCTAGTTTCTGCTGGTAGAAATGGAAATTTCACATATCTTTTAGATGGTCCCTCTCAAATATCAGAGAAAGCATGTGGCGAATGTCAGTCAACATATTGCTGAATTCTTTGGTACTGGCTTGCAATGAAATTGGTTAAAGAGGTATCATTTATTCTAAAGGCTAGATATGAAAGTGCCAATGCTGGTTTCTGTTATGCTGAAGCAACCATCCAAAACCAGCATAGGGGCAGCAATAGATGTGCCCCAAACAGGATCGAACTTTTGTGAAAAATGAATGTTGTCTTATCTCAAATACTTAGACACTCAATGCAGATGTTAAAAGTTAAATTCACTAAATCTTTACATTTGCTAAAATTCCTTATTAAAATCTTATCATTAAGGGCTTTTTGGATACTTACTTTTTTTTTTTTTTTTGCAGTTTTTGGCTGGGACTGGGTTTGAACATGCAACTTTCCACATGTAGGGCCAGCGCCCTACTCCTTTGAGCCTCAGGCGCCACCCAGTGGATACTTACTTTTTATAGAACAATGTGAATAGACCCATTATTACATATTTTAGTGACCTTATTTATACTACTCATTTAGACAAGGCAAACAAGTAACAAAGGTAATATAGTTTTAGTCATTTTTTTCTGACAGTGATTAGTTTATTGGGGCTACATTTAATTTTTAATAATAAATATTTTCAACATAATGAATTTTCCCTTATCATTAGGTATATATCCAATTAATATCATGATCATCTCAACTATTATATTCATATATTTATTTATAATCTGCTTCATTCCTAAAGGATTTGAGAGACTTTAAAAGATGGTTCTTCAAATATACTTTTTTTAAATTTAATTTTATTTATTTTATTTATTTTATTTTTTATTTTATTTTATTTTTTTTATTATAGATAAAAATATGCACCATATACTTTTAAAAGATGGCAGGGAACTACTACTTATGTGCTCTTCTTTTTCTCAAATATAAAGGTCATGAACAGACTTCTGAAACCCATCAGCAGTAAAAATAATTTATTTTTCTCTCTATTTGGCTTATCTTGAAAACCACTTACATTTTGGTCAGTAAGAAAGTATATTGGGCAGTGCCTGTGACTCAAAGCAGTAGGACGCCAGCCAAATACACTGGAGGTGGTGGGTTTAAAACCCAGCCCCAGCCAAAAACTGCAAAAAAAAAAAAGTACATTAAATCAATTATATATATAAAAAAGTTAAACTCAAATAGCACTTTCAATGAATATATATTCACATATACACACATATACAAATGAATAAAAGATGAATATTGCTGATATGATCATTGTGAGCACAAATCGTGTTATATTCAGATCAAGATTCTGCATTATTTTGTATGTGAAAGGTAGCATTATGGAGAAAAAGATCAATTTTTAAAAAAAATTGCAATAAAATGCTGGTAATATGTATCTACTGTGTTTGGATAAGATTTAGTAAATGGTTTTATTCTCATTTATGTCAACATCAAAAACAACTGGTTCAAATATTTATAGGTTGATTAAAATGGTCTATAATTGAAGAAAAAATGTGACTTTTTAAAAATATTTTCAAAAATATCTGCTGTTTATCATGTGCTATGTCAAAACACAGAACATAAAAATAGAAGTTTATTTATCCGATAACATGCAAATCTATGTATCATTATATGTCTATATGTCGTGTTGTGCAGAGAACACGTAACAAAAATCAAAGTACATCACAAAGGATTTCCTCTCACTCATGAAAGTGTAAACTAAATGGTCGTTTCCATCTTCATCTGAAATACTACATCCAGATGAAATGCTCTATCTTGATGACTCCTAATAGCTGTAGGTGGTGTTTACAAAACAGTATCTGCCTCTCTCAGCTGGCAGCCATGAAACTGTGCAGAAGTTCCAAATACTATTCTGTTGTTAATGACTTCTTTACCCAATGGTTACCATGGCATCAGAACTTTGATGTCCATATGTACCTCCTCTCACAGATCACTGTGGTGGGATGAATGGAACCTGTATGACTCTGGCAGGGTGGAGGTTAAAATCCCATCCCAAGCAGCCATATGCCCCTGCTGTTTCACTAACAAGAATGAGTGGATCAGCAGGGACTCCATGGCAGAGAACTGATGAGCCTAACCGGCAACAGATGCTCTCTCTATTCCCTGAAAACAAAGCGTGGAATCAAGTAAAAGAGAAGGGAAAGAGGACTTGAAAGTAAATTGCATTCCAGCGACACCTTCATTTTGGAGAAAACCCAAGAAATTACTGAAGGACCAGAAAGATAGTAAAAAAATGGCACCCCTCCTTCATAACACTTTAATCTTTCAGACAACTCTTTAAGTTCTTAAATTACAAAATAAAATAATTTGGATTAGATAACTGTGCTTTGGATTGGACATTCTATGTGTTCACTTGGAACTCCATTGTTTCTTCTTGAAATTGGCTGAAATCTTGAAAAATGCTTTTTGTTTGTTTGTTTGGAATAAATAATGGTATAATAGAAATAGCTTGAATTTTGGAATCAGACAATGACTTGACAGTTAAGCTGTCTGTTGCTAAGTATCCTGAGCAGTCTCCTCTGGTTTTTGACATAAAATTCACAAAATAAAACCTAACTTGTAAATAGCAGTGAGATAATTTAATGCTCATCACCCTCTGTACACCAGTATTTCCCTTAGCCTGCTTGCAAATGTGATGGGAATTTAGTTATTATAAAATATATTTACATGTTATACAATGAATGATATTTACAGAGAATAAAAAAAATTATACTTTTGTTATACCTCACCTCTTAGGATACTTGGTTATAACCAGGTTTTCATTCATATGCTTCAATTTTTTTCTTTTAATTCACATTTAAATCCATATTTAACATGCTTAAGTCATGTATCTCTGAAGGTTTTTCTCATTTGGTATGCCTAATGATTATAATCATTATCTCTATTATATTAAGAGACATACTTTTTATCATTAGCACAACACATTCATTTCTGTTGTTGCCTTACATTCACTTAATAAAAATTTATCAAGGGCAAAAATGTTTGTCCACTGGCACAAAATTCTGAATTCTGGGTGCTAAAGATATTGGAGTGCAAGACAACATAAGAATGCTCAGATATGATGAAAACTAAACATATTTTGTATACACAGAGTTGATCTTTTGATAAAATTATCTTCAGTTTCTTATTTTGCAATTTGCAAGTGAATTTGCAAGATTTGTTTGTTTCATTTCCCAGGCTAAGACTTTTCAGTCAGTGGAAATTCTGAAGGGTTTATTGTGTATTTGCCTGTTTCCAGTACATATCAAAATCTTTAAACAATTTTCTTAGGCTATTTCATTTTTTTATTGTTGGGGATTCATTGAAGGTATAATAAACCAGGTCACACTGATTGCATTTGTTAGGCATGGTTCCTCTTGCAAGTGTGTCTTGCCCCTTAAAAGGTGTGGCACACACCAAGGCCCCACCCCCCTCCCTCCTTCCCTCTCTCTGTTCCTCCTTTCCTCACCCCATCCCTCCTTCTTTCTCTCTCTGCTCTCCCCTTCCCCCACCCCCACCGGGTCCGTAATTGTCCATAAATGTCCTCATATCAAAAATGAGTACAAAGGATTAATTCTTCTCCTTTATTTTGATGCTTTAAT
>CAUYPK010134639.1:0-14188 GCA_963574355.1 Loris lydekkerianus
TGAGAGTCTATCTTAGTTAATGGTGAAAGGTGTGGGTCCAGTTTCAGTCTTTTACAGATCACCAGCCAGTTCACCCAGCACCATTTGTTAAATAAGGAATCTTTTCCCCACTGAATGTTTTTAATTGACTTGTCAAAGATCAAATAATGGTAGGTGGTTATGTCCATCCTTTGGTTCGCTATTCTGTTCCATACAGCTACCTACCTGTTTTTGTGCCAGTACCATGCTGTTTTTATCACTATCGATTTATAGTATAGTCTGAGGTCAGGTAGCATGACTCCTCCTGCTTTGTTTTTATTTCTGAGTAATGTCTTGGCTATTTGAGTTTTTTTCTGAGTCCATATAAAATGAAGTATTATTGTTCAAGGTCATTAAAGTATGACAGTGGAGCTTTAATAAGGATTGCATTAAAATTGTATATTGCTTTGGGTAGCATGGTCATTTTAACAATGTTGATTCTTCCCAGCCATGTGCATGGCATTTTTTCCATTTCTTAACATTTTCAGCTATTTCTCTTCTTAGAGTTTCATATTTTTCTTTATTGAGATATTTCACATCCATTGTTAGATAAACTCCCAAATACTTCATCTTCTTTGGCACTGCTGTGAATGGAACAGTGTCCTTGACTGTTCTTTCAGCTTGACTACTGTTGGTATATATAAAGGCTACTGATTTATGAATGTCGATTTTCTAATCTGAGACACTGCTATATTCCTTGATCATTTTTAAGAGTTTTGTAGTAGAATCCCTGGTGTTTCCCAGATATACCATCATATCATCTGCAAAGAGTGAAAGTTTGATCTCTTCTGACCCTGTATGGATATACTTTATCACCATTTCTTCCCTAATTGTGATGGCTAAAATTTCCATTACAATGTTAAAGAGCAGTGGAGACAATTAGGCAGCCTTGCCTGGTTCCTGATCTGAGTGGAAATTATTTCAATTTAACTCCATTCAATATGATCTTGGCTGTGGGTTTGCTGCAGATGGCCTCTATCTGTTTAAGAAATGTCCCTTCTATACCAATTTTCTTAAGTGTTCTGATCATGAAGGGATGCTGGATATTATCAAAAGCTTTTTCTTCATCAATTGAGAAAATCATATGATCTTTGTTTTTTAATTTGTTTATGTGCTAAATTATATTTATGGATTTACATATATTGAACCAGCCTTGAGACACTTGGATAAAAACCACTAGGGCATGATGTATAATCTGTTTGATGTGCTGCTGGATTCTGTTTATTAGGATCTTATTGAATATTTTTGCATCAATATTCATTAGTGATATTGGTCTATAATTTCCTTTTCTTGTTGGATCTTTTCCTGGTTTGGGTATCAGGGTGATATTTGCTTCATAGAACGGGTTGGACAGTCTTCCTACCTTTTCTATATTTTGGAACAGGTTGAGCAATATAGGTACTAGTTCCTCTTTAAAGGTTTGACAGAATTCTGACATGAAGCCATCTGGTCCCAGGCTTTTCTTTTTAGGGAGATTTTGTACGGTTGATGGTATTTCAGAACTTGATGTAGGCCTGTTCAACATTTCCACTTGATTCTGGCTAAGTCTTGGAAGGTGACATGCTTTCAAGTATCAGTCTATTTCCTACAGATTTTTATATTTCTGAGAATAAAATTTCTTGTAATATTCATTAAGGATTTTTTGAATTTCTAAGGAGTCTGTTGTTATTTCGTCTTTGTCATGTCTGATTGATGAAATTAAAGATTTTACTCTTTTTTTCCTGGTTAGGTTAGCCAAAAGATTATCTATTTTATTGAACTTTTCAAAAAACCAACATTTTGATTTATTGATCTGTTGTATAATCTTGTTTTTTTTTTTTTTAATTGTATTTCATTCTTCTCTAATATTGGTTATTTCTTTACTTCTACTGGGATTGGGGATGGAAAGTCCTTCCTTTTATAGTTGCCTGAGATGACCCCTTAAGTTGTTAACTTCCTATCTTTCTATTCTTTTGAGGAATGCATACAGTGATATAGATTTCCCTCTTAGGGCTGCCTTTGCATTATCCCAAAGGTTCTGATAATTCATGTCTTCATTGTCATTTTATTCCAAAAATTTTGTAATTTCCTTCTTAATCTCATCTATGACCTAGCTACCATTCAGCATAAGGTTATTTAACTTCCATGTTATTGTATGAGTATGCAGATTTCTGTTGTTACTGAGTTCAACTTTTATTATATGGTGGTCCTAGAAGATGCAAGGAATAATATGTTTCTTTAAATTTACTGAGGTTAGACTTGTGACTTAAGATGTGATCAATTTTGGAGCATGTTCCATGGGCTGATGAAAAAAATGTGTATTCAATTTTGTTGGAATGAAATGTTCGGTAGATGTTCGTTAAATCCAAATGTTGGATGGTTAGGTTTAAGTCTAAGATTTCTTTGCTTGGAGGATAGTCTAAGGTTTCTTTGCTTGGAGGATCTATCCAACTCTGCCAAAGGAGTGTTCAAATGTCCAACTATTATGGTGCCAGAGGAAATCAAGTTGCTCTTGTTTGTTAGAGTTTCTCTTATAAATTGAAGCACATTTTGCTTGCAGGCATAAATATTAATAATTGAAATCTCATCATATTGAGTATTACCCTTTACAAATATTCAGTGGCCATTCTTATCCTTCCTTACTTTTGTTGGTTTAAATCCTATTGTATCTGCAAATAGAATTGCAACACCTGCTTTTTTTCTGATTTCCATTTGCCTGAAATATAGATGACCATACCTTCACCCTTTGTGTATATTTATCTTTTAAGGTAAGATGAGATTCTTGTATGTAGCAAATATCTGGCCTCAGTTTTTGTATCCAGTCAGTCAACATGTGCCTCTTTAGAGGACAGTTTAAGCTGTTCACATTAATGGAGAATATTGATTAGCCTGGTAAAATTTGGGGTATCAAGTTTTTCAAAAGTCCAGTGAACATTTTTAATCCTTTTTCCACTGTGGAAATTGGAGATTGATCAAAAGTTTCTGAGTGAGTTTACTTTTGTGGTAGATGATTGAGCTGTTCATTATGAAGGATAGGTCTGAGAATATCCTGAAGAGCTGGTTTAGTTATGGCAAAAGTCTTCAAGATGTGAATGTCATTAAAGTATTTAATTTCTCCATCATAAATGAAACTCCGTTTAGCTGGATACAGGATCTGGGGTTGAAAGTTATTTTGTTGTAGGAGATTAAAAGTCGATGACCACCCTCTTCTGGCTTGAAAGGATTCAGCAGAGAGATATGCAGTCCTTGTAATATTCTTCTTTTTGTAGGTTATGGTTTTCTTATGTCTGGCTGCTTTCAGAATTTTCTCCTTCATATAAACATTAATGAAGTTATTTATGATATGACTGTGAGATGTCTTATTCAGGTTGAGTCATGCTGGGGTTCTGAAACTGTCTGCTATCTGAATTTTAGAATCCCTTGGCATTTCTGGAGAATTCTCTTCATAATTTCATGGAGAAATCCTCTGTGCCTTGTGAAGCCACTTTATCCCTTTCAGGGATGCTTATGAGGTGAATATTAGCTTTCTTCAAAATATCCCAGAGCTCTCTGAGAGAATCGTCTATTTTTGCTCTCCATTTCTCTTCTTGCTCCACTCTGTTACTGAGGCATTCTACTGTATTTTTCAGATCTTTGAGGGATACAAATTCTTGCCTCAATGTGTCAAAATTTTTGGTGATTTTGTCTTTAAATTTGTTGAATTAATGAGATAACTTTTGATTTGTTCATGGAATTTCTAATTCCAAATTTTCCTCCATTCTATTAATCTTGTTTGCAATCCATATTTCGAGTTCAATTTCTGACATTTTGGCCATTTGTTTATAAATGGGATCTTCAGTTGCATCTGCCATATAGTTCTTTGGTGGGGTTGATCTACTCTGGTTATTCATGTTACTGGAGTTTTTCCGCTGATTCTGCCCCATGATTATTTTATATCATTTGAGTAGATGAACAGATAAAGAGAAGTTGGTTTGGGGGCTCCAGGAGTAGTGATTAACCACCCTTTTGCCCAAAATATCTAACTGTTGTCTGTGCCTTTTACCCTGGAGCTTTTCTAAGGACCCATACAGTTCTACAGCTTGAGAAACTAGGGACCTGCTTGGTGTGGTGGGGCTAAATGGCTGTTTTGTTTTCAGCTGGTCTCTTTCCTGCCCTATTGAATTAGTTACTGTGTGATAAAGTCTCAGCTGTATAGAAATACCAGCAATTAAGTCACTCCACCCCCCACAGGCAACAATTGCAAAAGGAAAATCAAACCTTCCCACAACCACACACCCAGGGTACCACTTGGATAGTGCTCGGGAAATTGGCCCAGTTCAAGAGGTTCAAATCAACTGTCTCAGTCAGCACCTGTCTCAGGTGGGAGAGTTTGAAGGGTCTCTGGCAACTAGAATGTAAGGGTCTGCTGACAACTCAAATATGATTTGCTCTTGTGTTCCGTGAGGTCAGGGGGACCCAGCCAGCAAATAGATTAGTCAGGGAAGGTTGATGCCTCCTTCTCCACCTTGCAACTCTGTCACACCATGTCAGTGATACCCCCACAGGGCTATGACCCAGTTGCCTCCACTGAGCAGATACTCCAGGGGTTTGCACCTGCCTCAATCACAGGGAGATCTATTTTCCTCAGCCAGGCCTCTGCTTTCTCCTACTATATGGCAGGGGAGGTGAGGCCTAACAACCTCGGGGGCTTAATGAAGGCTGGGGCTGTTCACTCAGTTGCTGCCCTGCCCCTGATGTTACTGACAGAACAGAAGAACTTCGTAGAATTTGTTTCTGTCCTGGCTATATTCCCCTGCAGAAGAGACGCTGTTAGAGTTCACAGAACCTGCACCTCCAGCCCTGTCCGTGCCACTTCCAGGTCTCAGCTTCCATTTGTATTCCAGCAACACAGTTAGCTGTTAGTTCCAACCTCTGCCTGCCCTCCTTTTTCTCAGCTAATGATCCCCTGAGGGCCAGGTGCCTTTTAGGCTCAGTAAAGCAGTCCTCTGGGTCAACTCCACCCTGGGAATCTGCCGGCTCTCTGTATGCATATTCGAGTCCCCGGGTTCTGCCCAAGCTGGAACCTCCTCAGGCAAACCCTTTACTCACAGGGCCTGAGTTTCCATCTCAAATCTGTTCCACCAGTGGCTGCCATCAGAGAAGATGCTCAGCCTCCTTTGTTTGCCCAGAGGGACAGGGGGTGTGACTCCGGAATATCCAGGGGTGAGCACTATTGTTGCCACTGTGGCTGTTGATTTATGCCTTGGGGCACCACCACTCCTGTATGGTTCCCTGTCAGCTGACCAATCTCTCCTTACTCCCATGCCACAGAATTAGCACCGACCAGCAGCAGTCCATGCCCTGTCCACACCTATCAAGAAAATATTCAAGAATCTGGACTCCTGGGGGACAGGCTTCCAGACCTCAGAGTGAGAGTGGAGAGGAGTGCTGGGAGTTCAGAATTGCAGGTACAGAATATATACAGTTTTATACTATTTTATGCCTGGCAGGATAGTGCCATGGCACCTAGTAGAGGAAGTTGGTCCAGTTTTTAGAGGGTCTCTCCCATGGAATATAATGAGAGGACTTTTGAACTCTGCTGGATTGTTTGTATGGAGTACTCTGAGCCATTCTCATGAGGGAGGGGACTCCCATGTGCTTGGCTATGAATTGTGTACCTTTTGTTTGCATCCTTGGGGTTGCAGCTTGCCTCAGCGGGGTTGATGTGCATTCTTCATACTTCTATCTTGGCACAACTCTAATCCACCAGGTTACTTGCTAAATTTCTGTCCTTTAACTCTCCTTCTGGAAGGGAGCCTCTGTGGAAAGCTTGCTTCAGTCAGCCTTCTTGCCTCTGCCCTCCCCATCTTCTCTTATGGTTGAATAATGCAGCATGGTATACATATACCACAATTTTTAAATCCATTCATGGGTTGATGGAAATTTACCATGGAGTACTATTTAGTCATAGGAAAAGATGCGACTTTATATCTTTTGTGTTTACCTAGATGGAATTAAAATACATCCTTCTCAATAAAGTATCTCAATAAAGGGGAAAATAGTATTGTCTTTACTCAATGCTAATATGAACCCAATATATAAACAACTATATGCCCACACAAAAGTTAAAACACAAATATAGTCAATCAGGGGAGAAAGGAGAGGATGAAGAGAGGAGGGTGAGGAGAGAAAGTGATTGGAAGTAGGATAGAAAGCAATTGGTGAGATCTCATATACTTTGCACAATGTGAGGGTGTTTAGCAAAACTCCTGGGTTAAACACTCAAGTACAAATTGAATTTTACCTTAGAATTGAAAATAAAGTAACTGAAACATTTGTACCTTCATATTAATTTGAAAAAAAAAATCAACCCCAAACATCTATGGTGCATATTTTTATCTATAATAAAAAAAGAAGAAGAAGAAAAGAAATAATGAAAATCATAACAGAATTAAATGAAATTGAGAACTCAAGAACCATTCAGAAGATCATTGAAACAAAAAATTGGTTCTTTGAAAACATTAATAAAATAAATAAATCCTTGGCCAGACTAAGCAGAAATAGAAAAGTGGGATCTCTAATAACCTCATTCAGAAATAAAAAAGGTAAATAACAACAGATACCACAGAAATATAAAAGATTCTCATGATTACTATAAAAAAAATACTCTATACCCAGAAATTTGAAAATGTAGAGGAAATGGACGAATACCTAGAAACACACCATCTTCCTAAAATCAATAAGAAATAGTAAGAAACTTTTAATAGACCTATATAAAGCACTGAAATTGCATCAACAATATAAAATCTTTTTTAAAAAGTAAATCCCTTGACAAGATGGTTTCAAACCAGAATGCTACCAAAACTTCAAAGAGGAACTAATACTTATATTGCACAACCCATTTAAAAACATAGAACAAAAAGGAATGCTCCACCAACACATTCTATGACAGAACACTCTGTTTCCAAAACCAGGAAATGACTCAACAGAAAAGGAACACTATAGGCCAATATCATTAATTAATATCAATGCAAAAATATTCAATAAGATCCTATCAAAAAGAATACAGAAACACATTAAAAAAAATTATACATTATGATCAAGTGGGTTTTATCCCAGGGATGAAAGATTGCTTCAACATACATAAATCCATAAATGTAATACATCATAAAAATAAAATTTAAAACAAAGACCATATGATTCTCTCTGTCTATGTAGAAAAGGCTTTTGAAAAAATTCAGCATCCTTTTCTGAAAATAAAAAATAGGTATAGGTGCCACATTTGTTAAATTGATAGAGGCCTTCCACAAGAAACCCACAGTCAATTTTATATTGAATGGAATAAAACTGAAAGCATTTCCATTTAGAACTGGAACCAGGATGCCCACTATTGCCACTGCTATTTAACATAGTGCTGGAAGTCCTAGCCAATACAGTCAGGCAAGAGAAAGCAATCAATGCTATTCAAATGAGGACAGAAGAGGTCAAACTCTCACTCTTTGTGGATAACATGATATTATACCTGGAAAACCCCAGGGACTCAACTACAAAGCTCTCAGACGTGATCAAGAATACAGTAATGTCTTGGGATGCAAAATCAATGTTCACAAATTAGTAGCCTTCATAATTGTCAATAACACTCACGCTTAGAATCAAATCAAAGAAACAATATTCTTTATAGTAACTTCAAAGAAAATAAAATAAAATACTTTGGAACTATATCTAACAAAGGACATGAAGGATATCTGGAAAGGTAAAACCCTGAGAAAGAAATAACAGAAAACCTTACTAATTGTAAGAACATACCATGCTCTTTACTGGGAAGAATAGACATTATTAAGGTGCCCATGCTACCCAAAGGGACCTACAGATTTTATGTAATCCCCATCAAAGCAACAACAATTTACTTTGAAGAACTTGAGAAAATAGCATTTCATCTCACATAAAATAAAAAAAATCCCAAATAGCCATTACAGTTTTAATAAATAAAAAATCCAGAGCCATCACTTTAATAGAGCATTGTGAGTATTGTGAAAATTTATGGGAGCTGCATCTAGCAAATGACAAAGTTGAAACTTGAACCTGTTCGGCCTGATTCCAAAGCTCATCTCATAAAAACTACAGTATATTTTCTGCCACTAAGAAAATATAATTTCTGAATCCACCATCAATAGCGAATCACTTAATTCTGGTGCCCACATGCTGTCACCTAGATATGCTTAGCACAGCTATCTCTTAATAAACTGTAGTGCTCCTCCTGTACTGCCCTCCACCCTTGCCCTCCACCCACTTTCTAAATTACATTAGTTAAAATGACAAGCTTTTATGTGCTAATATTAATGCTTTGAGGTATCAATTAATCAGAGTTTATACTCATAACCAAAAGCAATGATGGATATGTAAATTTAAGGACATAAAGCAGGTGTAAATTGCAGTGATGCTTTTTCATGTACCTAAATAAATCTGAGAATGAAGATGTCTGCTTATAAAATGGTTATGTTCACAAAAACTTGAACTAATATTTTAGAAATAAAGAAAATAATTTTTGGACACTATTTATTATACCCTGAAACTAGCTTTTGGGGCACTGTTTGCTTTATACTAACTACTAAGGACTGATGGCTATTTCACAAAAATATTTTGGCCCAGGGTTATCAATGCTAAATCCAATGTACACTTATACAGCTAAAAAAGAATGACACCAGTCTTCTGTATCCTGGGTTAACACTTTAATGGCCAGTGAAATTAAGAAAATAACTAGATATTGATATAATGATGGGACCCAGCTAAAATTTATGATTGCAGAATTTCATTGTTATATAAAACTTCTCTCTCAAAGTGGAGGCTGAAAATAACAAACTGCCATGTTTTTGAGAACAGAAAATCTGCCAAGAAAAAAAAAAATCAAGGGATTGGTAGCATGGAGACATAACATATACTTGCTTTTACTATCTTTTCTTCTTGTTATTATATTTTTCCCTTCACACAAATATTTTGCAATGTGCTACATGGAAAAAGTTGAGTGTGATGGATTAAGAACTGGTTGAGAACTCAGGCATTTTAGTCATACAAACCTATGTTCAAAACCCAGTTCTGTTATTTAAAAGCTATGAGTCTTTAAAAAACTTCACTTCTACAGTCACAACACAGCTAAGTGGGGTACTTCAAAAGTGACCATAGTGATATTCAGAAATGAAGTATGTAGCACTTTTTCTCAGATGAGTTCACAAACTTAATTTTCAGACCTTGTACAATGACAGCTCTAATTGCCATTCCAGAAAAAGAGTTTCAAATTTTTTTGTAGAGTGGACTAGGCACTGCCATCAATGCATAGCCTCCCAAGGGGAATACCTCAAAGGTGACCACAGTGCTATTCAGCAATATGTAGCACTTTTTCTAGTATAAGTTTGTGAACTTAATGGCCCAACCTCATAAAGCAAATATTGTTATATCTGAAGGGAGAGATAAAAAGCAATACAATAATATTGGAACATTACAATACTTCACTTTTATCAATGGACAGATCATCCAGACATAAAATCAACAAAGAATATCAGATTTAAACTGTAACCTAATCCAAATGGACCTAACCAACATTTACAGAACATTTAATCCAATAGATGCGGTATAAATATTCTTCTTAACTGCATATGGAGCATTCTCTAGAAAAAATCATTTGTTTTAACAAACCAAGATTTAACCAATTTAAAAAGATAGAAATTATATAAAGTATCTTTTCTAACAACTACAATATAAAAATATAAATCAAAAATAGTAAGAACTTTGGAACTTTAAAAATACATTGAAATTAAACAACATGCTTCTAAATAACCAATGAGTCAATAAATAAATTTAAAGGAAAATTAAAACATACTGTGAGATAAAAGACAAGGAAAATAAAACAAACTAAAAACCTGTGGGATATATCAAAAGCTTTCTAAGAGGGAATTTATAGCAACAAATGCCTAAATAAAGAAAAAAAAAAAGATTTTCATCATTAACAGTGTCACACACCTGTAATCTTAGCACTTTGGGAGGCTAAGACGGAAATATAACATGAAGCTAAAACTTAAAATCCAGCCTTGGAAAAATAGTGAGACCCTGTGTCTACAAAAAAAAGTAAAAATTATCCAAGCATGGTGTTATGCACCTATAGTACCAGCTACTCAAGAGGCTGAGGTGGGAGGATCCCTTGAGTCCAAAAGTTTGAGGCTACAAGAGCTATGATCATGCTTCTGTACTTCAGATGAGGTGACAGAGCAAGATCCAATCAGAACCAAAAGAATACAGAGGAGGAGAAGAGAGAATGAGAGCAGAAGAACTAGATGGAATGGAAAAAGAGAAAGAGGGAGAAGGAGGGAGAAGGATGGAGAAAAAAAAGAGAAAAAGAAAGATATCAGATAAACAGCCTGACATTATGTTTCAAAGAACTAGAAAAACAAGAAGAGTCTAAATCCAAAATTAGTCAAAGGAAATAAAGATCAGAGCAGATATAAATGAAATAGATACTAGAAAAATAAGACAAAACATCAGTCTTTTGAAAAGATAAACACAATTGACAAACCTTTAGCTAGAATTAAAAAATAAGAAAAAGACTCAAATAAATAATATTAAAGATGAAAAAGAAGACATTAAAACTGATATCACAGAATTAGAAAGGATTATGAGAGACTATTAAGAACAATGATATACCAACAAATTGAATAACCTATAAGAAAAAGATAAATTCTAGGACACATACAACCTACCCATATTGAATTATGAAGAAATTAAAAATATAACAGACCCATAATGGGAAAGAAAATTAAACTAATAATAAAAAGTACAAGATCTGATGGCTTTACGGCTGAATTTTACCAAACATTTAAGGAAATACTAATACCAATTCTTCTCAAACTATACTAGAAAATTAAAGAATAGGGAATACTTTCAAACTTAAGTTGAGGCCACCATTAACTGGATACCAAAACCAGGAAAGGACACTACAACAAAAATATCTACAGGCCAATATCCCTGATGAACATAGATGTAAAAATGATTGACAAAATCTAGCAAACCCAATTTGACTACACATTGAAAAGATTATTAAGGGGTTGGAGCAAGATGGTGGACTAGAGACAGTTTCTTAGCACCTAGACACAGTGAAATTGGGGAAAGAAGACACCAGGCACCTCTGGCTTGTGAGCTCTAACCAGAAATATCCATTCGGGGGCACAGAGGGGCAGCAGAAGACTTCAGAAATCTAACTGGAGGACAAAAGTAGTAACTGTATATGTGGGCGTGTGTGTGTGTGTGTGTGTGTGTGTGTATAAGTTTCTTCTTTTAAAAATTTTTTTTCAACTTTTCTCCCCCTACATTTTTCTATTCTTTCTTTTTCTTCAGTTTTCCCAAGAAAATATAAATTTTCACTGTTGCCTTCATTAATAATAAGGGCTATATTTTTGCTCATTTTTCTGCCCTTGTTATTGTTTTTGTCTCCAATTTTATCCCTCAAGGTTTTTTGTTTGGTTGGTTTGGTTTGATTTACAGTATTTTTGTTTTTCTTCTCTATTTGGTGGAGGTGGGGTCCTGTGTCTGCTCAGGCTGGCAAATGGCTACAATGTCAAGGTACCCACCCAACCCACCCACCCCAAGTGGTTGGAATTTGTGGGAGTGGGTAAAAGTACCCTACTGAACACCACTATTCTCTCTCTCTCTCTCTCTCTCTTCCTCTCTTCTTTTTGTCAATCTTCCCTTTTACTACCCCTTTGCGTTTCTTTTTTCACTTTTTTTTATCTTTTATCCCTTCCTGCTCTTCACTCTTCTCTTCCTTTTAGTCCTTCCCAAAAGGACACTTCAATGCTTTAGGTCAGAGGCATGGTAACTTAAAGAGGAGGAGGAAGTGAAAGGAAAAAGTAGGGCAAGGAAACAGACAAAATTTAAAAACTCATAAGGAAGAAACAGCAGACAAATTCTGGCATCATGAAAAACCAGAACAGAGCAAACCCCACGTCAACCAAGGGATAATGAAGTAGCTACTACAGAGGATTCCACCCATAAAGAAATGTCAGAAATTACAGAAAGGGAATTTAAAATACGGATGGTAAAAACAATGAAGTAAATTGTTGAGAATGTGGAAAATAATTTTAAAAAAATCCAAAAACAGAATCAAAGTAGAGATGAACAATATGAAGAATATAGATAGGATATAGCAGAGCTGAATGAATTAAAGTAGTCAATCAGGGAAATTAAAAATTCAGTAGAAAATATCAATAACAAATTAGACCATGCAGAAGGAAGCATTTCAGAGGTAGAGAATAAAGATCTTGAGCTGACACAGGCAATTCAACAGACAAAACAAAAGATAGAGAAAGCAGAATGTTTACTGATAGAATTATGAGACTTCATTAAGTGTTAAAACATACAAGTTGTAGGTACCCCAAGGGGAAAATGAAAACCCCAGAGGAATGGAAGCCCTATGACAGGGTAACATAAATGAAAATTTTCTAAAGATTCTGATACACTCTTTTCAGAGGGACATTGGACCCCAGGTCATCTCAACTCAAATACAGCTTCTCCAAGACACATTGTCATGAATCTGTCTAAAGTCAAGAAAAAGAAGATTCCACAAGCTTCCAGGAGTAAGCACTAAATGACCTATATTGTCAAATCGATCAAGGTAACTGCAAATATTTAAAATGAGACAATTCAGGCCAGAAGACAATGATCACCTACCTTTAATCTACTTAAAGAAAACAATTTTCAGCCCAGAATTCTATATTCTGCTAAGCTAAACTTTAAAATTGATGGAGAAATCAAATTTTTTACTGGTATGCAAACATTGAGGACGTTTACCAAAACAAGACCAGCTCTACAGGAAATATTTAGACTTATTCTACACACTAACCATCACAATGGACCAGCAGCAAAGTAAACACCTAGGAACTAAAGATAAAACCTAGCTTCCACAATGATGCAAAAGATAAAACTAAGTGATGGACTTTCACAAAGTAAGATGAATAGAACTCCACCATGTTTACCAATTATCTTAATAAATGTTAATGGCTTGACTTCCCCACTGAAAAAAAACATAGGCTGCCTGATTTGATTAAAAAAAAAAAAAAAAAAAAGCACTAGCCACCCATTTATTTTCTGCAAGAAACACACTTAGTCTTGAAGGACAAATTAAAACTCAGGGTTAAAGGATGGAAGACAATTTTTCAAGCAAATTGAAATCAGAAGAAAAGAGGGGTTGCAATGTTTTCAGATACAAGTGGATTTAAAGAAACTAAATTCAAAAAAGACAAAGATGGACACTTTGTAGCAGTCAAGGGAAAAGTAAAAGAAGACATTTCAATTTTAAATATTTATGCAACCAATTCAAATGCTCCAAGATTTAGGGAACAGACCTTAATTATTCTGAGCAACATCATATCCCATAACACCATAAAAATTAGGGACTTTAACACTTCTTTCCCAGAGCTGGATAGATTCTCTAACAGAAACTAAAGAACAATTCAAAGGACTTCAACATGACCCTAGAACAACTGTGCTTGATGGACATATATAGAACTCTCTATCCCAAAGCTAAAATAAATGTACATTTTTCTTATTGTTCCATGGAACATTGTCCAAAATAGATCATATCCTAGGACACAAATAAAACCTCAACACAATCAAAAGAATTGATATTTTACCTTGTGTTTTCTCAGACTCCAAAGCAATAAAGGTGGAACTCAACTCCAACAAAAATTGTCATCACCACACAAAGGCATGGAAATTAAACAACCTTATGCTGAATGACGGTCTGGTCAAGGAACACATAAAAAATAATATCATTAAATCCCTGGAGCAAGACAACAATAAAGACACAAGTTGCAAACCTGTGAAACACTTCAAAATCAGTCCTAAGAGGGAAAATTATCACATTAGATTGCCTACATCTGAAAAAAAGAAAGAACACATCAGTAACCTAATGAATCATCTTAAAGAAATGGAAAAGAAAAAAAAAACAATCCAATGACAAACCTAACAAAAGTAAAGAAATAACCAAAATTAAGTCAGCAATAAATGAAATTGAAAATAAAAAATCATTCAGAAAATTAATGAAACAAAAAGTTGGTTCTTTGAAAAGGTAAATAAAATTGTCCTCATATCAAAATTGAGTACATAGGATTCATGCTTCTTCATTCTTGTGATGCTTTACTAAGAATAATGTGTTCCACTTCCATCC